>MU827415.1:0-45236 GCA_029204205.1 Desmophyllum pertusum
AGCATATGACGCATCCTATGTACATAGTCGAGAAAAAACCATAGAATATTATTATGATAAAGTAGTAGTAAACATCGTTGCAAAAAACGAAATAACTGCGCCGGCTTTCTGCATGCCTGTCACCGAGAGGCATAAATTGAGGTGCAATGACAATGATATCTAGTTATTACTATAATTACTCAGTAAACTTGAAATGCTTACCTTTCGTTCCTTTTTTGTCTCTTTTTTCTTTTTTTCTTTCTTTCAATTTTTTCTGTTTTTTTTTTTTTTTCTTCTTTCTTTTCTTTCATTGCCGAACTCACGCCTGTTACGTAGCCGGCAAGAATTGTAAAAGCAATAAATACTAAGAGAGGTAAATAGTGAAATCATAAATAAAATGTAATACAAACCTGTTGCCTAGCCAGTTAGCTATTATGACCCATTTATTGCACAGTCCAACGCTACCTTATCTTTTCATGCCAGCACTGCGAGGTTTTGCCCCCAGTCTATTTATGGCATTTACCTCACGAACACTACGCCACTGAATATACTAATATTGCAACCGCAGGCCACTGCGATGCGTTTCTCTAACAGTGTGTGTAACTAAATCTCAGCTCTTTCCACATTGCCACGAACTGAACACCCCTCTTTCCAATCGGCCACTAAATAACCCAGTTCTACAATCCTATATGCCTCACTACTCCAGCTTTTTCATTTTAATAGCCTCCATAAAAGATCCTCCGCAACACACCACTGCGAAAGATTTATTTTCCCTAAAAAGAATAGTCTACGCCCTATAGTTTTTCGAATCAAATGCCTAGCCCTATTATTGTTTCATCTGTTTACGCGCCTTTAGCCGTAGGACGCGCATGCTTTAGCGATGTAAAAAAGCATACAAATGCAGATAATGTAAAAACAATTAAAGCAATTAAAAAACCTTTTTCAAAACCGCAAAACAAGTTCTATTCGCAAGGATACGTCGCCCGGCACCACTGCGTGATACGTGAGCGCTGAGAGGCGGGGGGGGGGGGGGGGCGCGGGGGTTTTTTTTTTTGGCGGGCAAGTGTGCGCAAGCAACGGCAAGCACTAAAAAAAAAAGGAAAAATATAAATACGACAGATATGCCCGCAGTAACAATAGGAGGCACCAGTCCTATAAGTAATATAGGGTTAGGCGTAGTATCATCCAGACTGATTCTATAAGTGTGCACCGCTTCCTAGGGTGGTAGGCCCATGCGATACCTAGCACACTACTTGCACAGCGCCTCCACCATATACAAGGCACCATACCCCAAGCCTACCATCTATGCCCGTGCATGAGCTTAAGAACTACATACATAAGTGATATTTTACAAAAAATATGGTTGAAACAGCAATATTATCATGATAGGTGTATGATGAACAAGTGTGAAAGCAAATGAAGGCCGATAATGACGCTGCCCGAACTAGTGGATAAGTGTCACGCCATCAGATTCTCAGGCTCTATAGGTTTGTTTGCCATAGCACACACGAGCGCAGCTCCAACTTCAACTTAGAATAACTTTATTATTTGAATCAAGGCCTCAAGGTCACTATATACGATAATTGGTAGCTAAAATCTATATGTGAATTAGGTATACAAGCTGGACTATGTAGATTCTTTCATACGCAATGAACAACGTCTAATCATCAATGTCGCCTCATACGAATATTCTATAGACATACATTTACGCCAATTCTGCTAGCGGCAACTAGCGCGCTTTAGAGCAGCACAATCTAACACATACAACCAACACTAGCACTTTAGTCCTAAGGCACTATTCTAAGATGCGAAAAGCACGAACTGAATATTGGACACTGCCCCCCCCCCTGAATCATGTTTAGTATGCGTATTAATAACTACAAAGCGTCATAATTTCGCTTTCTTAATTAGTAGACTACATCACTACAACAAGTCAACGTTAGTTACGTATTTCTACACCATCCCTCCACTTAGGAAAAGGCCAAGTCCCCCCCCCCCAATAGCGAGGCTACAAGGAGCATGCGTTGCCTTACTGACAACCTTAACAAACAATAAACGATATATTCACAGCCGCCCTCAAGCGAAACTAAAAAGTGCTCACTGAGCGCCTCCGACCCCTAACTAGCATCATCAGTTAAGCTGATCAAGAAACAACGCTCTCATCATACATATGGAGCTCTGACTTCTCGTCTAGGTCTAGTCCGTTAGAACGCCGTACTGTATCAACTAAACTCTAGACAGGTAACGCTTTCCCTGCGAGTTTTTTGCGGGCCTACACGTAGCCAGTCTAGGATTTCAGCTATACCTATTCTGACCTGACAGCTCTATCATATACAATAAGAGTCTCGGTTTACATCAGAGCCCGCTCAACTGCCTGAGGGAGGACTGAGCTCACGATCTACTGGACTGCCATGGACTGCGACTAAAGGCCCAACCGAGAGAAAAAAGGCCAAAAGGTCCTTCTCTGCAGTTGCTGCATCCACCTGCCGAGCGCCCCACACTAGCACACCTTCAGGCGGTGCCACAGTAGACCTACTAACTTTTTACTTTTACGTCCCCTGCTTACCTACGGTTAAGTCCATGGCCTGAAACTAACGTTACATTTTTCATTTATTATTAAAAATATTTTCTTAAAGTAAAATAAAAATATTTTTTATTATTTTTTTAGACAATAATTAATTTTAAATAAAATTATTTTTTTTATTACAAAAATAAAAAGGTTTAAGCTAGTAGACACAAACTTAAACATTAGTAAGGAATTGGCCTATATGTTACATTATTTTTTTAAAAGGATAAAAAACAACAATTTTTTTTAAAAAAATTTTAATTAATTAAACATTTCCAATACTAATAATTTAAAAAAAAAACAACAAGGCTACAGTCACATCAATTATTACTAGTATGCCACGTCCCATGTCAACTGGACGCGAAATGCAACTTGCCTAGCGTCAGATCCTGTTCTTGGCTAGCTTGGCCTTCTGATGAAGCGAACACCGATCACCAACGATCGATTCTTAACCAGCAAATCGCCCTAGATCATAATGTCCCCCCCACTCACCGTCCCATCCATTCTAGGCACCGTTGAAGAAGGTCCACGCCAGCATTACTCTCTCGGGCCGATGCACTCATGGACAAAAAAAACAAAAAAAAAAATGTAACTAGTCACAGATATCGACTGTGCAGCGTTGCCGAACATACTCAGACACTCATTTCCTGGTTTGCAATGGCTGGATGCTCAAACATCACGTCCACAGAACCAACGCCACTTCGGTGGCCGCCAAACACAAGAGAGTAGCTATCGGATGGTGTACCATGGCCAGTTGAAGCGGTTATTGCGCACACTTGACTTCTGATATGCATCCATCAAGCGCAAAGCTCCTAAATCCCGTCACGCTGATAAAGGATCTAACATAGCCTCATTTAATGCAAGCCATGTCTCTGATGCGACAACGGCGGCTTCATCTGTTCAAATCTAAAGCGCCCCCCCACGCAATAGCTATGTGACACAGGTAAAGTACGGCGGTGAGTCCGCTGTCATTAGATCCATGTCAAAAGAAAGACCGAACACATACTAGCCATGCTGCAACACGGTGCGAGCCTTACAAAGTCTCCATCCATCGGCTCCTGAATAGCGATACAGCCCTCAGGCGGCCACTGATACCTAGCGGAAATAGTAACCTCGCCTTCGACCTAATTCTCTGCCTACCTTGTTTTTCGCCCCTTACTTTGTTGCTTTGGAAGGGAATGCACATCTTTCACATTGTAAATAATCTACCAGACAACATAAGATAGTACTTGGTTAAACCGACCAGTGGCTAGACGATAGTGCGTCCCATGATGTCTAGTGACGGATTCACTGAACGGGCCTACACTTGCAGCAGACACTTGCACAAGTGCGTGATCTTCATGTCTGCTGACGCGGACAGAACATTTACTTCTGGAGCACATTCTCACATCTGCCGACACCAGTACTTCTACGTCATGCCCGTTGGCCATACCAATAGAACCGCTCCGCTAACTCGCTCAAGTGCTACCTAGCCCGTCCTGCGAGCGGGGGGCCCACCTCGCGCACAGGATCTGTAAAGAGTACCAGGAGATCTGACGCGCCAGCCACGAACTGTCAAACCATGTACCACGGCCCATCGTCAGTCTCCAGCATCACTGCGCACCCTACAGGCTTGTGATCTCTTGCTGGACTAATGACACCTTGCCTACCTACTAGTGGGGCATTGGTGGCGAAAATTTTCCGACAGGTTCATGACAGGATTTGGGGGGGGGGGGGGAGGGTTCTTTGGGGGGGGCAGGAGGGGGGGGCACTTGGGGGGATTTACCAGCGACCTATAAACAATTGCTACACACATAGCTCGTTTCAAGTCATAGCCGATCTGCGGCTTAGTACTTTTTTATCGACTGCCAAGTCTGCGACGCCTGCCTGTCCAATCCTCAAAACAATGTTACGGTCACGCTCGCTCAACTTCCCCCCCCCCCCCCCATCTGTCTAGGTGACTGCTCCATTGAACCAAGCATGAGCCGCAGCTAACTAGCTTCTTGGAGACAATGACATACTGCCCATTCATGGTAGACACTTACTACAGGGGAACTACGGTGCCTAGACCTGTCAGTCGTACTTAATGCCGCCCAGTAACTTGCAGCCCACCTGGCCACCTGCAATACCTTCAGAGTTCTGAAAAACTCGGAATAGCCACTTCAACGCGCCTCATGTCGTACAGTCCTCACGGATCCCCCGCCCGTCAAAAGGTCTCTGCTACAGCGATAAATAGCAGCGGAAATGTACTGCATAGCGTACAACCATTAGGCCCAACAAACAATATCTTATACTCTAAGTGGCTGGATGCATGCTTCTTATACCGCCACTCACGAATCGTCCAGCCCCACCCACCGGTAATGAGCATACGCCAATCACCTTCTCATTGACGCCTGTAACTTCACGCCACTGCCAAAAACACATGCCTCCCTAAGACCATCAGTTCGCCTAGCATCACATGTAACTACGACGCAACTCATAAGCCAAAACCAGCGGGAAGGCCTAAACACAGGCAAGCGAACACAGCCCTTAACTCACCTTCAGGATACGGAAGGAGTGCGCATCGCATCTCAACGGCTCCACTTGAAGCCGTTTAACCAGGCGATTTTGCGGTAAGCGTAGGTGCAGCGCGAAAGACCAATCTCTGCAACAACGTTCTACTATAAATATCTAGCTCGGCATTAGTAGGATAAGCCAGGCCCAGGAAGCTCTCTCGCATCAATCACGTTTCGCGATGGTACTGAGCACACGTGCGTACTCACAGCCCTCAATCTTGCCAGCACGAGGTCGGCGCTACACCCTATGTGTCCAGCGGCATAATCACTAGTGACCAAGCAATGGGACGCTGGACCTGTCCTCAGCAAGAATACACTTGATGGTTTCACTTTTAAGGCCTGCCTGCCGCCCTGCAACCGATTCGCCAAGCACACCTGCCTTCAGACCCTCTCAAGTGATCCTATAAAGTCTCAGCTCGTGAATTAATACCCACGTCATCCAGAGTACACAAGACACAATCTGCCACTGACAAACGAAAGAAGCCCGACGCCAACTCCATCACAGGTAACTACTCGAGAAGCGTATCCAGGTGCATTCACAAAGCACTAAACGGGCAATTTACCCAGGACGGGATTCGAAGCAGGCCCATCGACTGAAGTTAGTAAAGCCCTGTCCTTCTCGTGCGTCAGTCGGCATACCACCTCCACTTTAAAAGACCAGTAGCCCACTACACTAGCTCCCACAATGGCCGTAAAACACTCGCAGCAACATGCTAGGCGATATCAATGGGATATCGCTCCGATACACGGTTAGCGGCCGTCAGCGCGATCTTCCTAGGTCCACGTCAATAAAGCTTGTGGCATAAGTCTACGCACGGACAAAGAGAGTGGCGACTGCTAGTCTTTTTCTATGGACCCATGGAACTGCCCAGCGGACAGAGCGTCAGACGGGACTATCACCTACTCATTGCCTGCCTCGATAGCACAGCGGTACTAATACTTGTGCCTGCACACGCTATAATAGGGAGGGCCTGGCTACCAGTCGTCTATAAACGGCATGCTTTCACAATAGCCTCGACTACATCAAGGTAATCAGGCTCCTAAGCCGCAGATCGATATATCGCCGAATACTCGTCCAGGAGCGCCCACCAACCTTGCCTCTCGCCAGCCTGGACAAGTCCTATAGCCATTCTTCAAATTGAAACAGTCGGACACTCGATTGTTTCTTCTAGCGTCGCCTAGAGATACACGGCGCTCCCGGTGCCACTCGGCTGGTTTCTGTTTTTTCTTTTTTTTTTTCTTTTTTCTTTTTTTTTTTTTATTTTATTTTTTTTTGTTTATTTCTTTTTTGTTTTTATTTTTTTTTTTTTTTTCTTTGTCACTTTTATTTTGTTTTTTTTTTTTCGTTTTTTTTTTTTTTTTTTTTGCTTTTTTTTTTTTATTTTATTCACTTTATTATTTTTATATAATTAGTTTTTTTTTTTTTTTTTTTATTTTTTTGTTTTATTTTTATTTTTTTTCTTTTTACAGGGCCCAATACCCGTCCAGCTAGACTTGCAAGGTGCCCCAACGCGAGAGTGTATTCTGGCTACAGACGAACCCCCTCTGGTTGGGTCGTCCCCTTACCCGTCACGATGAATAGTGGCGCGATGACGGCTTGCCACCAGGTGGATAGGCCTAACAACAATCTGTTTCCTGACTGATCGCCCATGGGGTACTCTCCTTGGCTGCCTGCTTAATAGGCAGGTTGAGCATGCCAGTTTCCTATTCGGTGCTTCACATACAACCAATACAATAACAATAACATCTTATATCAGCCGCTGTCTAAAACTACTAGCTGGGCTCACAAGATGGCACCTACTAATAGACGGGACACTAACAAAAGCATATGAAAAACAATGCAGAAAATCTTAAACTATACTATACTTATAATTTCGTATTGAGACTATTATTAATAAACATAGTCATATCCCTAATTACCTAACTTATATCATATCTAATCTAAATAATGCATAATTTTATAAAAATATAATTCTTAATATTAACGCTTATGACTACTACAAAATTTAACAACAGACAAATAAAAAAATAAAAAAAAAATAAAGCCAACCATAAAATCTTCTTGATCTAAATTTTATAATAGTTGCGCGTAGGAACTCAGGATGTATGCACAGAGTTACAGTTCGGTCGCACAACTTTCGACGTTACTAAGCAGCCAGCAGGTTCACTAACCCTTACTAAATACTAGATTTAAAATATAGTTTATACAAGCTTTGCAGGCTCTGTACCTTAACTCGCGTAGTTTATGAACCATGAGATATGGCCCAAAGCAAATCGTAATTGAGTCGTTTCCCAAATCATGACTGTATTGTCACCTCTGAATTAAAAAAAGTCTTGAGTTCCGTGCAGAGTTTATAACTTGGGAAGTATGCCGCGTGCAGTTCCTAAAAAGATTGATAATATTTACAGGAACAGCTAGCATATGGTTTAATGTTCTAAACCTTGAACATGAAAAATCGCCCCAATGTACCTGTAATCGTCTATTTATACTAGGTATAGTTCAACCCGGTGAGCCTTGAAGGCGCCCAGCAGTTCACTGTATGGGGAACTAAAGTCACAATATACTGCCCATCAGCCCCCGCTCACCCCCTTTTTTACCCCCCGACTTGTTCCAGCTTTCCCTAACCGTCCGAGCTCTTACAAAATGTTGCCATGCCAGTCCAGCAGTATGTCAAATATAGACGTTAGTATGAGCAGCCCTTGGAAATAATCCTCAACTTAGCATTCGAACTCGAGGAATCAATTTCCGCATTACTCATTCAGTTACCCTCAATACTCGCATTTTACTCATAGACTTTCTTTAACTCGGCATGCATGATATAAGTGATTCAGTGAAAGGACAGGTCTCTGTACAATTACTACTCCCAACCCGCGCATTGCCGAGCCCTCCAGTTCTTCTGTTGATTTGGACTGTCGTGTTGGAATTAATTCTTAAACCTCATAGCTGTTGAGAGTTCTTATGATAATGACCATAAGCCCTTAGAACATACTGCTTAGATTTCCAACCAGGAAGTTTGCTCACTCGTACCAGCCAAGATGTTTCTTTAAGCCTTTGCTTGATTAAACTAACTTTCGCGCGCGACTTGTTTACTGCCGGTCTTCATGAACATAGTAATCAGCTGGTGATACATCCGCATAGGCCCGGTCCGCATGATAGTTGACACCACCCAAAAAAAAAAAAGCCCAAAAAAAATCCACCCCCCAACCCCCAAAAAAAAGAAAAAACAAAACCACACAACAATCAAAACCAGACACAACCCCCCCAAAAAAACCACCCCACAGACACTCCAAAAAAAATAATTCACCGTTGAACATAAAACCAGATCGTTTTGAATATGATGATTCCATAGCAGGCCGGTCCTCAAGCGACAGACCCGTGTGGACAGCCAACCTAAAAGCGCTATTTCCCCTCCAGTTACTTGCCTTACAATAAGACGCCCACATTCCTTCATATCTACCTCCCGGCCATGCTAAAAAATTATAGCATCTCATCAATGTTAAAGTGCCCACTAACTGGCCCCGCAAAAGAACCGCTAAGCTTTAAGTTTGCGCTAAATGAGCATTAGTAGTTAAGGCGACCAGCTGGACTGAATGGTGCCAACGGAGGTGTTCTGGTACAGGAGTCCACTAGGATGAGAGGGGTAGTGACAGGCCAGATAAGGTCGTTAGACCAGTCGGACAGGTTAAACAAACATTCTACCTAGCGTGCCAGCCCACCACTACTAAAACCAACAAGAGATTGTGCCTTAGCTCAGCAAACCCGGGAGCTGTGATTTGTTTTTTTTTTTTTATTGTTCCACTAGTGCTCTAACATACCATCATCACACTTAAACTTAGCCCTTACTAAACACTCAAATTCATGATGACAACGAGCACCACCACAGTCTCTAGCCATGTCACGTATTTACTAAAAACCTATGTTTAGAACCACTCTTATGTCCAAACCAAAACCTTATTTCCCAATACTAATATATAGTTAGTATGTTTTTGGTTTTCTCAAAATTAATATTTACAACACCCCGTGTTTTCCCAGAAAATCGACACTCAAGACCAAACAATCCGGCAAGGCGTCACATCACCGCTGCTAACCCAAAACTAGAACATGCAGCTATAACCTGCTACCCCCTTCATATACAAATGTCGCCATTGATCCAATTTTCGCCCGAAAATACCGATTCAACCATATCTAGCACTTAATTTAAAATCTTAAGACATGATTGTCTAAAATCCGCTCCGGGTGAACTAGACCCAGTGTCGATAAAGCATGATCCACGGGTTGCATACACCACGATAGAACCATGGCACATACACGGCTGCTCACAGTGAAACACTATAAATAACCGCTCGACTAGACTCTATATTATATTTTCCATTTCTTGGGTCCTCTCCATGATTCCCCGACACGACGCTGTATCGATCGACCAATGTAAACTGCGAGTTATGTTTTCAAGTTGCATATAGAAATCGAAAATGTAAAACGTTAGGACGAAACCTGTCAACATACAACATTAAACTCGGAAAAAGCGCGCAAAATACACATAATGTAAAACAAAATGTCACTGGTCACTTCCAGTAGAGGAGTCTAAAATATGCATTAGGCCTCTCCATAAAGAGAAAACAATTGAGGAAAGAATCAACACATACATACAGATTCCAAAAGGAACATCCCCTACCAGTAGCCGTTGAAATTCTGTGTGAATTACCCTCACACTAGAGGACCAGTTTAAAAAACTTCCCACGGATGTATACTCCCCTATCACCCAAAACCATGATAAATCCCCAACCAGCCTATGTTTTTCATCCTCCATTGTCTCTTCTAACAAAATGAAAAAAGAACTAAAAACTATAAGAAAACACAAAAATATAAAAAAATCCGGGATATCGGATGGACCCCAACACTGTTACAACTGCTAGCTGGCTTGAAAAGCAAGATAAAAACTGTAGGTAGCCCTGTCTATTATTGTTCACACTAGAGGTTAGAGTTGTGTATGGCCACGGCGAGAAACCAACTCAACGCAACCATGGATGCAGATACCGCCAGCTGCTTAATTATCACACGGTGCCACGTGTCAATGCCCCCTAGCCATAAGAAAGTTTAGCTGTGTGGCACCACTAGTCACGGATGTCGATAGTATGGAATGTCTTATTGTCCCCATCGATTCTAGCCCTATTTAATAGGGTCATAACCTTCATCAATTATAGACTCACCGCACTACGCCACCTAAATAACGGACATAATATACCGCCATTGACCACAGGCCACCCCCCGCATCACATCTGTTGTCCCCCAGTATGCAGGAAATCGGCATTATAGTGTTCCTTTCTTTATACAATGTCGGTCAACAGTGTACTCTGCTTTGAATTTGCTAGAAATTCAAGTGAGAAGCCAAGTCTCTCAGTCGCTAAGTTGAAAAATATGTTTGCACCTAAGAAACTCCCAGAATACCAGAGAGTAATCTGAGATACCCAGACACATATTGAATCGCCATGATGAAGAGCATTGCCATTTGTTCTATTTATTTTATTTCCTCCTATGGAAGAGGAGATAGCTGAGGCCCTTCTCTACGGCCGCGCAGAAGACGGAGCAGTTAAGGAGGGCCTGTACAGGAAGTTGGCATAATAAACGTTATATGGCCTTCAGATTGTCCCGTAAAGTTTGTAATTTCCTGGACTTGGTCAGGGGGGTGGCCATTCGTGTGCTGAATATAAACAATGATGCTGCTAAGTGTTGCATTAGCACTCAATACTCTGTTCGCGTAAAACTCACCACCGTTCTCTGTCCTGTCTTATATTAGGAATTTCAGTTTCAACCTCTCTTAGAAGTGACAGAACTGTGGTGACAAACTGAGCGGCTCATTATCACATTCAACACTGTTGAATGAAATGAAAACAAACATACTGTAAATCCTTGAATACGCGACCCCCCCCCCCCCCCCGAAAGCGTCCCTTTCGAATAAGCGCCCCCATAGAATCATGAAATTTAAAATGTAAACCCACCCCTCTCCAGACCTCGGGAAATCAACGACCATGTTACGTCCATTAAGTGTAGACTTGCAGATTCGAAGTGTTGTATAAATTGAAACAACCACAACGTGACAAAACTAACTGTTGTAATTCAGGATGAACAAGCGGTTAACATAACAGACATCTTTTATTCTAGTCAAGCATGCTCGAGTGTGCGATCATGCGCATGCGCTAAACTATGACATCCCCATCTTTCCGAACAAGGAAAAGGAGTAACAACTAAATAAAAACAAAGTAAACACAAGAAAAGCTAATAAGATCAAACAAGAAATAATGCAATGTTTTAAGTTCAGTTCATAAGTTCAACTTGACAGGGGGTTTGATCACCCTGGAGGAACGGCGCAGTGTGGTCTCTCCGGTCGTAGGTCTGCTGTGGTTGCGGGGCTAGGCACCGGGAATGTTGGTGTGGTCTGCTCGCTTGTAGGGATATCGTCCCTAGACAGTGTGCTCGGTGAAGTGGTACAGGTCGGGGGTTGCAGTACTAGTGGAGGCTCTGCAATTTCCATGTTGCTGCTGTTCTGCAAAACGCGATGTTCTCTCCTGTGGGTCGTGAATGTGGCGCGCGGTTACGCCTGCGGATACTGCCGTTTGCCATGTCGACAACATATGAGCGAGGAGCCTGCGTGTTGCACCTGACGACACCTAGGTTCCCACTTTCAGCTGTGTGGGTTGAGAACACGCACTGAGGTCTTCAGGGTGTATTGCAGGAAGGGGTTCGGAAGTTTTGTCATACTGTGACTTCTGCTTTTCCTGTCTTGTTTGGAGTTTGGAGTTGATGTCACCATCTGCTGATAGGGACAGGCTTGGTTTGGAGATCGACGTAGATTGGCTTGATAAACTCTTGAGTTTAAGAGTTCTGCTGGCGACGGGATGCTGTGATCAAGAGGAGTAGCTTCGCAGGCATAGCATAGCAAGATGAGGATCTGCACCAGATTCTTTACACTTCTGTAGGAGGTTCTTTACCGTTTGCACCGTTCTCTCGATAAAACCATTAGCCTGTGGGAAGTATGGACTAGTGGTTCTGTGTTCAAATCCATAGCTGCTACTGAACTCTGGGAATAAGGCGGAAGTGAACTGAGTGTCATTGCCAGTGATGATTTTGCTTGGGATGCCGTGCTCCTCAAATATGGATTTCAGGTGGGCAATTGTCGTATCCGATCGGATGTTGTCCAACTTCCTCACTAGCGGGAATTTGCTATAGTAATCAGATAATAGCAAATAGGGTGAGTTGTTCCAGAAGGAACAAGTCAGATCCTAGAGTGTGCCATGGTTTCTGAGGAACATCGTGGGGCATGAGGGGCTCCTTCACATTCATGTTTTGATTGTGTTGGCATGGGGCACAGCATTTGACCATTTCTTCAATGTCCCGATTTATGTATAAGCCCAGAACACCGATCCTTTGGCACGGAGTTTGCACTTTTCTGCACCTTGGTGTGCAATAGTGTAGCTGCTTCAAACACATCAGCTTGTTTAGGCGTTTAGGGATAAGGATGCGTGTACCCTTCAAGATGATGCCATCTGCGACAGTTAATTCATCACGGTAGTTCCAATATGCATGTAGGTGCGCTGGGCATTCTGATCTTGTATCGGGCCAACCTTGCGTGATGACTGCACGCGAGTGAGGAGGAGCGGTTTCATCTTTAGCTTGTTTCCTCTTTAATTTCGTTGCATCCTTGTTGGGGTGGCGTTCAGGTGGAGGTGTAGTTCATGGACTGACACATCAAGCCCTTCAATTGCTGTTCGCCTGGGAGTGGGCTGATTCGAGACAGTGCATCAGCCAGTGGAATGTCCTTTCCTGGAACATACTTTATTTCCACATCATATTTTTGAATTCTAAGCATCATTCTTGCAATGCGTGGTGGAGCGGAGGAGAGGTGTTTCTTGAATATCGCCTCCAACGGCTTGTGGTCTGTTTCGACAGTGACGTGTCGGCCATATGCATAGTAATGGAATTTCTCAAGGCCGTGTACAACAACTAGCATTTCTCTTTCAATGTTTGAGTAGCGGGTTTCTGTTTCAGTGAGAAGCTTGCTTCTGTATTCGATAGGGCCCTTGTCCTGAAAGAGAGTCGCGCCAAGACCACGCATGGATGCATCAACTTGGACGGTGACTGGCTTTGTACTGTCGAAGTATTGGAGTGAATTGGTCACTTTGACTGCCTCTTTGACCTTGTGACGGCCGATTGGTGTTCTGGGCCCCACTGAAATTCGCTGCTCTTTCTTGGTCAGGTCCCAGAGGTTAGCTGATAGAGACGCTAGGTTGGGTACAAAACGACTGAGGAACTGGACCATGCCAAGAAAGGTTTGTAGGTCAGCAAGGCTCGCTGAAGGATCCATGTTAATGATAGCTTCAATCTTCTGTGGGTCTGATCTGAGGCCGCTGTCGCTGATGATGTTCCAAAGAAGGGTATTTCAGTACACCTTATCTTGCATTTGTCTGCATTGAAGCGGAGGCCAGTTTCACGTGCTCGTTCCATGACAGCTCTCAGGTTTGTGTCATGGTCAGTTTGGTCACACCCGTAGATGACTATGTCGTCGGCAATGCCAGTGACACCAGGGAGGTCACCGAATGTTTCATCCACTTTCTTCTGAAAGATGTCCTGGGCACAGATTAGGCCGAATGGGAGCCTCAAGAATCTGTACCTGCCATGAGGTGAGTTGAAAGTTGTGTACAAGGAGCTCTCATGGTCGAGTTGGATGTTCCAGTATCCACTGCGGGCATCCACAATAGAGAAATATTTGGCGCCACTCAACCTTGGTAAGACCTCGTCCAGTGTTGGTGTACGGTGGTGTGGCCGCTTGATAGCGTGATTGAGGTCTTTAGGGTCAAGACACAGCCGGAGTGTGCCATTGCTCTTTGTAACGCAGACTAATGAATTAACCCAGTCAGTGGGTTCGTCTACTTTGGTTATGATGCCTTGCTGGGCAAGGGCATCAAGTTCCTTTTTAAGTGGTTCACGTAGTGCCTCGGGTACTCGCCGTGGAGGGTGGATGACTGGTGGAACTGTAGGGTCCAGGGTAATGTGAAACTCCCTTGGAAACAGCCAATACCCTTAAAGCAGTCTTCATACTGGAGGAGAAGCTCCTTCTTTGCATCTGTATCACCAATGGGTTTCTGTATAGGGGTTGTTGCCTGTGGAGAGGTGGCAGTGGTGAGGCTGTAGTTGAGGGTGACGAGTTTCATATCCCTGCAGGTAGGGAGACCCAGGATCGTTGGTCCAGTTGTGTCCACCACATGAAAGGAGTACGGTTTGGAGTGGCCGTTGTGTGATAAGTTAAGTTCACAAGTGCCATAGTGCTGTATAGTGTGACCACCAAAAGCAGTAATTGTTGTGTTAGAAGGACTCAGACCGCAGGGTGCACCGTCTGGGCTATATGCTGACTGCGGATATAGCTGTTTGTATGTGTTTACAGGGATAACATTCCCTTCCGCTCCTGTGTCGATTTTGCACAGTAGAGGCATGATGTTCTGACCTGCATCCACTTCTAGCTGTAACAAGGCTTGAGTATCTCTTTCAAAGACACTGTCTATATACAGGGTGTGGAAGTACAGGTGTGGGGTGTCCTGCATGTGTGTAGCATCAGTACTCTGTGCTGTTGGATATTCGGTGCCAGGCTCTTTCTTGTCTATGGCATGTATGCCTTGTTGTGGTCTGTACTGCCCATCCCTGGATGGCTCGTAACTGGTTTTGTCCCTTGGATAGGAACGACACACAGATTTCCAGTGGCCAAACTTGCCACAGGCCCCACATTTTGTCCCATATGCTGGGCACGATCTTCGGGGTGGATGGTGGAAGGTGCCACAATTTCCACATCTCTCGCCTTGTTGACCTTGTGCTGGTGGTGTTTTCATGTTGGGTGCCCTGTGCCTTGTGTTTCGGCCATGTTGTTGTCTCAGAGCATCGACTGTGGTTGTTTGGCTGCCTCTGATGTCCTGTAATTGATTACTTGTGGCTTCTAGGGTTCTTGCGATGCCCACTGCTTTGTTAAGGGTTAGAGTGGCATCAAACTCGAGGAGTTTTGACTGAACGCGTGGGTTGTTCGATCTGAAGACTAGAGCGTCAATAATGTGTTCGTCGGGGTTCGTATATTTGCACTCTTTTACTAGAATCCGTACCTTTTTGAGGAATGAATCGACGGATTCGCCAGGTTCCTGCTTCAGGGTGCGGAGTTTGTAGCGTGCAAGCCTGAAATTGCTTCTAGGCGCCACGTAATCCTCGAACTTTTCCCAGTATGTGCTGAGAGTTTTCTTTTCATCGGCTGTTAGCGACCACGTGGAAACCAACTCGATTCCGTCTTCGCCTGACCAAATTAAGAGGTAGCTGACTTGCTCTTCCTCGCTTTTCTCCTTTAGTGGGCCAGAGAAGTAGAGCTGACAGAGGTTTTTGAATTTCTTTAGTGTTTGCGGCGCGTCGGTTGAAGACCAGTCCATTCTGGGGATCGGTAGTCCGGCGAGTTCTGCCATGTTTGCTTGCGATGTGGCGTTCAAGGCGAACGAATGGAACGAAGAACAGGGACGAAATCGAAGTATTAAAACGTTGAACGAAGACAAGGAACCGGCTTGGTTTCTGGATTCGCTATCCCACTTCTGACACCATGTTGTAATTCAGGATGAACAAGCGGTTAACATAACAGACATCTTTTATTCTAGTCAAGCATGCTCGAGTGTGCGATCATGCGCATGCGCTAAACTATGACACTAACCTTGTTATCATCGCAGACACCAACAGACCAACAAACAGCAACAGGATCTTCATTTTTAGCGGATATTAAAAGTATACAATGGCCAATTGAAAATTTGAGTTATAAAACAACCGTGATCTCGTACTTTGATCGGTTGCAACTGTAACGTGCCGCTTTGTACTCGTACAGATTCAAATTTTATTTATACTTTACATCTTGCGCAACATTATCTATGTATAAGAATAAATGGTACAAATAATCGTTACACTTTACGCAACAGAGCTTGCACACAAAAATTGCCCAATTAGACTATTACGCAACCCAAGTCTACTCACGTTTCAACAAACAGCATAACTAGTGTCCAGTCCATGCGATACCACATTTGCAGACCACGTGACTAACCGTAATCATTTTGGAATTTCAAAAGTTCAGAACCATTTCGAATTCGTAACCATTGCGAGATTTTCGGAACTATTTCAACAGTTTCGGAATTATTACGAATATCGGAACCATTCCAGAATTTCGAAACAATTACGAGATTCGGAACCATTACGGATCTCGGAATTCTTTTACAGATGGCGGGCCATAAACAAGAACCATGTGTGATATTAGAAAATATCCATACCCAGTCATGGAGGGGATTTGTAAAGTCAGAATAAGAAATAATTGCAGAAAAAATGATAATAAAAGAAAAAGTATCCAGGGGGAGACTGGGGGGGAGGTGCTCAGTCACCTTCCCTCCATAGTGAAGGTATGGATATTTTCTGGAAACACAATATCCATTAAACTTGCATATTTTGACAGGCAAGTACAGAACTCAATTTTCCACTTTTGTCTTGATGATAAATACATCCACAATTAAAATACTTTTCAGAAAGATGAAATGCTGATGAAAATTTCTGTAGAAATCTTAATGAGAATTAATGTTAATGAGAAATCATTTTCACTGATGATGCAATATAGACATCTTTGTTTTCCGGGGCTGAATGCTAGTAATTTACAAAATGAGTTTCTTTATCTGCTTTCTGCTACATCTTGGTGAAATGATGCATTCAAAACTTCTCGAAATCACACACAACCTGTAACAATCTTTGCAACTGGTAAATAACATTGATTCCTATTTGTAACTGTTTTTGTTTTGTCTGAATAAGAATCACTTTTGAACTATACTGTTAATTTTCCAATCAAGTTCTTTTAAGGTTACTGTAAACCTTCAAGGGACGATTTTTTGTAAAATTTGTTTTTCAAGCCAAATTAAAGACTACTATTTTTTCTGCATATTCCAAAAAGAATAATTTGAAAACTTGAAATGCGCGCGAGTTATCGACAAAAACGTGTTTTCAAATAAAAGTAAAAAATCCACTAAGGTGTTATAAGGCAATTAGAATGTGTCAACCGCAGATCCCCGTGACGTTTTTTCACGGCAATCTCACCCGCGCCTCGTATTTCACGTCGCTTTGTTTCTTGTGTTTATACTTGTCTTGTAATTTATGACACCAAAATCTACGCTTCCGTATGCCGTTTATGGAGAAAAGAGAGGAAAGGGCTGTTATCAAGGAAAGCTTTAATACCCGCGTGCATTTATAGCTGCAAACAACGCTTGCTTTGGATGAATTCCAGTTTCGTCGACGCCACTTTCGCGAGCCTTTTTCTTTCTTTGTTCTTCCCGTGCATTCTGCTGCGGTTGTTTTCTTTTCCACTGATTCGGTTTCGCCGATGAATTTTGTGCGCCAGACTTCACTTTCCCCAATATTCTCCTGTCGCATGGAAATGTCGTTTCCCGTGAATTTCAATAGACTGCCTTGTCACGAGGCTCTCTGGGGGATTCCTATGTTGTGTTCTATTGGTCGGCGGCATGACCGCATTCACACCCGCTTTGATTAAGTGTGAAAACTTTATGCAAAGAGACAAAAAGACAACTTTCATCGAGTAAAAATGTGTCAGGCGTTCTGATCGTCGATGGTGATGTGTGATTGAAAATGAACTGAAAATGAACTGTTTACAGTCAGAATTTCCATCATCTTACCTTAAATGTCCTCTTTCCTTTCTCCTGTGGCAAATTTGCGGGAAAAATCGTCCAATGTTATCGTTTTTGAATTGTTTTGAAGACGAGTTTTGAGACAACCGCGATGATCGACTAGGAGACGCAACGCATTTAGTGCAGCAGCCATGTTTTTGGCGCAAAATTTAGCTTAGCTTTTCTTTGTAAATTTCCCTCGAATTACTCACTTCGTCAACATTTTCCTGTTTTAAGTGTGACTGTAATTTCACAAAGGTTTGCTTAGGAAAATTCAGCTCTAATCTGCAGAATGTTATTACTTTACTTGAAAGTGACCATGATATTGGTGGATATCAGGTCAGTGACTTGATATCGCAGGATATCAGGTCAGTAGACAGAGCTTCTGATTGGCTAATTCCAAATTTGGGTATGGTAATCACTAAAATGGAATGGCGGGTCATTATTGTGGTCATTGAGGTGGAACAGGAGGTCATTATTTTTAATAATGACCACCTGTTCCGCCATAGTGACCACAATAATAACCTGTTGTTCCACCTCAGTGTTTTTCGGACATGTGTACTACCGACATGAGAGAGTATCAGCCATGAGAGTAATTCTAAAGGCTAATAGAACTACCTGTACACAACATATGAGAAACAGCCTGGGACTACTAACACTATATAACAGGCGACGATTTCTTCGATTCATTTATATTTTTAAGATTGTAAATAAGCAAAACTGTCCTAAGCAGTTAGAAGGTTATTTTACTAGTAGAAACGAACTCCACGGCAGAGCATTACGGAACAGTGGCATTATCGACCTACCCAAGCCAAAACCTTATCGGGAAGAAGAACATTCAAACATGCTGGGGCGAGTGACTGGAACTCGCTACCTGCAGAACTAAGAAAACAAACTAAACTATCTTCTTTTAAATTACAACTCTTTAAACATCTGAAAGAAACTGACATTAAGAACCATAAATGCCTCAGTCTAATTTTTATACCTATGCATGTTGATATATTTTAAAAGTAAATTTTAAAGTAAATTATATATATTGTAATTTTAATCTTAGATTTTATTACTGGACATCTTGTTGAGACCAGCATTTTTTATAAATGCTGATAGATTTTTTCCAGGTTAAATAAAGCTTTTATTATTATTATTATTACCGACGACTCTGCAAGCTTTGGGAAATCAACAATGAATAGTCTTTATCGTTACTACCACTTGTTAAACAACAATTTGTTTGCCTTATTTTATGAACTATAATTGACGATTACAAACTTTTTTTAGTTGGTTGTTAATAGCGAATTACAATTTCCACCAGAAATATTTAAAGTAATTGCCCCCAAAGCATTTGGACTTGGCAAAGCCACCCAATTTTCCCCTTTTCTTGTATCCTCACTAGCCTGGCCTTGCACTATTTTCAAAACTTTTACCAGTTGTTCATCCCTAGGTCATCACTAGATGTTTGATTTCTAGGGTTATACATACCCTTTTTTCCACTGCGCCCACGTTTCATACAACCGAAAAGCCCACATTGCTTTTTGTTTGGTCTTTTCAAGGCAAGATCAAATAAATATTTGTCCTCACTCATCTGGAAACGAAATTAAAAAAATGAAATTAAAAATAAATATATTACTCCCAGGTATAAGAAACTGACTCGCACACACACACAAAAACACAAGATATTCTTGACGGATTACCTTTTGCAGTTCGAAATCTCCTAAGCCATCACTGCCAAACTCGGTCCACCTCTGTCAAACATGTCGGTTATATATATAGTGCCATCTTCGAGCTTCTTCTGACTGTTCCTCAAAGATGTCAAGAGACTGCGAAAGAATATTGTCACATCCATCATCTAAAACACCTTCTTCTTTTTTGGTATCCGTTCACGGCCTGTGACAGCAAACCATCCATCATCCATCATTTCCAGAATAAACACAACTTATTTGCACGCCAACAACATCCACTGAAGTCTTCAAAAAGTTAATAATATCACTAAAGAGGTAATATGGAAACCCCAAAACCCTTGAGAATATATTTATATTTAACATATGAAAGCTGCAAAAATCCTAACGGGAATACAAGATGTTTAGCCAAACATTAATTGCTTTACTTGTTCTAAAACAATGAAAAGTTGCATTAAATCGGATAATGCCCTCGCTCCTTGGCCTTCTTTGAAGGCCTCGGAGCTCAGGCATTATCCTATATTTAAATGGTGTAGACCTTGTAGATCGTCTTGGGTTTCATTTCCAGCTCAATGTCATGCCAGGATCTGGAGTTAAAAGAAAGTAGGTCAATGAAAGCAGTCCGATAAAATCTAAAGATATAGTGGCATGCAAACCACACTTCATTAGGATTGAAAGACCAAAGAAAATGTTACTTTGGGTTCTTTTGAGAACGAACAAGACACTGATCAGTTAAAAAAAACCAAATGAAACAAGATCATATTGGTAACAATAGATTGCGACATTTAAAATATATCCTACAGTGATTTGCAGAACAAAAGATAACTTCTACAGGACAGGCTTGATGCCGATAAAAATGTTAAATCATTGTAATCAGACTTAGCCGTATGTCTGTTCGCAGAGTTTAAGCAAATGTGGGGTGTTAAGTTAAGTTATTTCTTTTGACCACCCCTCCCCTATTACAATGTTGTAACCAAAAAATTGGAACGTAAATTTGACGTGGAAACAACATTGATAGGGGGAAGGGGATGTCAAACAAAGAAAATTAATGATGTTTAAAAAGGCGCGAAATTATGAGAGTGTCTCAAGTATTTCTGCATAGCATTGTAGCTTCTCAAGTCCAGCTTACATTTCACAAGGGTTAAGGCTTTTGAGAGAGATATTATTCTGTCAGTGACACAAGCTACTCGGAAAAAAATTCCGAGTTCCCCCAACAGGAGTCGAACCTATGACCTTCCACACACCGGACGCTCTACCACTGAGTTACAGGAGACTCGTGGGAGCTAAAGCCATATGACTAGGTTCAAGTGTGACAAACATCCCGCATACTGCTAGGACTAGATTTGTTTAAGGCTTTTGTTTGGTGAAAGAATCTCCTGTAAAATGTGATCCTCAATGAAAGCTGGCATTTGGCCATTCTGCAACATCGCAATCATGATGCCAACATAAAAGTATTCTTGTAAAATATATTGTCTTAATCCATTATCAAAGTACTTTGTCTTCATTTCTCTATTATCCAGTCTGATCCATTCCCTGCGTGGGCCTCCCAGGTCAACAGACGCTTCTCCCATAAAATCCACTTTAAAGGTTAATGTGTAGTTATCAATAAATTCCAGTTCACTGACAGTTGTTTCAAGAACTCTGTGACTGTCCACAGTGATAAAGGTTGCTTCCCCATCACATGTGGGTTGTATTTTCATGACACGCACTCACCAAATGCTAATGAGTTGTCTGTTGAATACATTATCATAATCTATGCGCCTGGTGATTTGTGCATAATTTAAGACTATTGTGCCAAACAGAAATTAATCTGGCACATGTGGGCTGAGGAGCCGCTGTAGCATATAGTAGCTGTAGTAGCTATAGTAGCTGTAGTATCTGTAGTAGCTATAGTAGCTGTAGTAGATGTAGTACTTGTAGTATCTGTAGTATTCATAGTAGATGTGTACTGTAGTAACTGTAGTAGCTGTAGTACCTGTAGTATCTGTAGTAAGTGTAGTATCTGTAGTAAGTGTAGTATATGTAGTATCTGTAGTATCTGTAGTAAGTGTAGTATCTGTAGTAGATGTAGTAAGTGTAGTATCTGTAGTAAATGTAGTACCTGTAGTATCTGTAGTAACTGTAGGAGCTGTAGTATCTGTAGTATCTGTAGTAAGTGTAGTACCTGTAGTATCTGTAGTAAGTGTAGTACCTGTAGTAAGTGTAGTACCTGTAGTATCTGTAGTATCTGTAGTAAGTGTAGTATCTGTAGTAAATGTAGTACCTGTAGTATCTGTAGTAACTGTAGTAGCTGTAGTATCTGTAGTATCTGTAGTAAGTGTAGTACCTGTAGTATCTGTAGTAAGTGTAGTACCTGTAGTATCTGTAGTATATGTAGTAAGTGTAGTATCTGTAGTAACTGTAGTACCTGTAGTATCTGTAGTAAGTGTAGTAAGTGTAGTATCTGTAGTAAATGTAGTACCTGTAGTATCTGTAGTAACTGTAGTATCTGTAGTATCTGTAGTAAGTGTAGTACCTGTAGTAATCTGTAGTAAGTGTAGTATCTGTAGTATCTGTAGTAAGTGTAGTAGCTGTAGTATCTGTAGTATCTGTAGCTAGAGTTCGAGCATCAATTAAGGTAAATCAAATTATTTTAACACATTGACTACTAAACCGGCCATAAACGGCCAAGAAGAGACCACAGACTTGTACCACTTGTTGTCGAAATTTTGATTTCTGCGCATGCCCGAGGAAAATATTGAATTCGTTGCTTCTACGTAGAAGGGGATGTTAGTTGCCGTGTTTTTAAACTAAGTTTGAGACAGTTTGACATTAAACTGTTGAGATAATGGCCAGAAATAGGCATCTGGGATGTTAGATTTGACTTTTTTTGGAAAAAGCCCAGTAGTCAATGGGTTAAGCTCACCGGCTCTTTTACTTTTAGCACTCTTCTCAGTTGTTGAGGTTGTTGACAGGAAAATCCATCTGTAACAGAAAAACCTCATTAAAAGTGAGACAATATACAAAACACCAGCATTTCTTTTGTTACATGCGTTCCCAATAAACTATACTGTTCATATTATGTTTGTAACTTTTATTGTTTAGTTTCATTGCATAGTTTCAGTTAAGCAAGATAGAAGCTACGTGTACAGCCTATAGTTAATTAGGCTCTCTTAGATTTCTTTGAACAGCCAGTCAGTAACAGAGCACTACAGCAAAGAAGCAAGGTATCTTCATACAGCTGCGCACAATTTTATGACACCGATAACTGTCAACGTTTGCTTAAAATGACTCACCATCTCTTTCTTCGTTCTCATCACTCAAGCCTAATTGGTTCTTGTAATCACCCATACCTTGTTTGCCACCTCTCTCTCGTTCTCCACCCCTCTCTTGTTCACCACCACTGCGTTGTTCGCCATCTCTCTCGTTCGCCACCCCTACTTCCTTCATCACTGGAACTGCTTTCTTCGTCACCACCACTACTTTCTTCATCACTGGAACTGCTTTCTTTGTCACCCCTCTCTTGTTCGCCACCACTGCGTTGTTCGCCACCTCTCTCTCGTTCTCCACCCCTCTCTTGTTCACCACCACTGCGTTGTTCGCCATCTCTCTCGTTCGCCACCACTGCGTTGTTCGCCTTCTCTCTCTTGTTCATCACCCCTCCCTTGTTCGCCTTCTCTCTCTCGTTCACCACCACTGCGTTGTTCGCCTTCTCTCCCTTGTTCATCACCACTACTATCTTCATCACTGGAACTGCTTTCTTCGTCATCCCTCCCTTGCCTCGCCTTCTCTCTCCTTGTTCACCACCACTGCGTTGTTCGCCTTCTCTCCTTTGTTCATCACCACTACTATCTTCATCACTGGAACTGCTTTCTTCGTCACCCCTCCCTTGCTCGCCTTCTCTCTCTCGTTCACCACCACTGCGTTGTTCGCCTTCTCTCCTTTGTTCATCACCACTACTATCTTCATCACTGGAACTGCTTTTCTTCGTCAACCCCTCCCTTGCTCGCCTTCTCTCTCTCGTTCACCACCACTGTGTTGTTCGCCTTCTCTCTCTTGTTCACCACCACTGCGTTGTTCGCCTTCTCTCTCTTGTTCATCACCCCTCCCTTGTTCGCCTTCTCTCTCTTGTTCACTACTCCTGCTTTGTTCGCCTTCTCTCCCTTGTTGATCACCACTACTTTCTTCATCACTGGAACTGCTTTCTTCGTCACCCCTCCCTTGTTCGCCTTCTCTCTCTTGTTCACCACCTCTGCTTTCTTCTTCGTCATTGGTACTACTTTCTTCATCGCTGGCACTGCTTTCTTCATCATCCCTCTCTTGTTCACCACCCTTGCTTTCTTCTTCGTCACTGGTACTACTTTCTTCATTGCTGGCAATGCGTTCTTCATTATTTCTCAGTGCTGAAATGAAAGACATAAATGTTAGTAAGTAAGTAAGTAGGTAAGTAAGTAAGTAAATAACTAAGTAAGTAAGTAAGTAAGTCAGTCAGTCAGCCGGTCAGTTTAGAATATGCCATAAAAATAAAAATAAGCAACATGCGGGGCATTTTCTTTTGTATTTTTGGCCAATTAATATTGCAAGAAATACTTTGGTTTTATACTTAAAGGTGCGAAAGCCTTGCGCGACTTAAGGTTACTTTGGACGCTTGAACACGATTAAAATCCTACAAATCGCCTGTTAATCATTTAAATATTGCTCTGAAGTATCATCGACAATCAACTACGATTTATATAAGGACTTTACTTAAATCAGTGTGCAAAATGTTGTAAGCCAAGTGTCTTTTTCGTATTTTTCTTTAATGAATCTATTTGTTTTCCCCAGAATGTGTTAGCCGTTTCATTACATTGTATTGCAATTGTTTGGATAAAGTTTAGTAGTGCTTACCTCGGAGAACGTTTCCTAGATTTTCACCAAAGGCAGTCTGGTGAACATACGTGGCCCTCACGTTCTTTCCTTTAACTTTGCGACATTGACTTTTTCCTGTTAAGATTGTATTTGATTACAGTTTTCCAGTCATTTTTAAGTTGATATGTTTTCGCCATTTTAAACCCCTTAACGGCAATACCGTAAAAGCTCTATTTAGCCCCCCCCCCCTTCTCTCTTAAGCAATATGTTCTGGCGTTTCAGTAACTTAGTGGTCTTTAATCATTGAGTTAGGATAAAAATGACGTTGCAATTGTAATACGGTCATACATAACCCATTTCTTGTTCTGTTTTAGTTCGTGGTATAATAGTTAAGTTTGACAAATTAATGTGAATTTTCTCGAAAATAGTTATGATTTGAAATACGTCCCCCCTCTCTATTAAGCCCCCCTTCCCGAGGCCTAAAATTAAATAAGCCCCCCGGGGGCTTAACGTAACAGAGCTTTTACGGTAGTTCTCTTTAGTTTCTTAACAAAAGCATAGCTACCAGTCATATTTTCATACATATCAAGTCAAGGAGTGGTTTCCCTTGCTACCAGGCATTTACTACAACAAAACTGCCTCTGAATAAGCAGAGTTTCGAAGTAGAAATCACGTCTTAAAAAGCTACGTCACGGATGTCGCATCAATTGTCCAATTTTTTTAAAGTTCGCCATTCTCAATCCGTCTTAATCTTCTCCATCCTCAACCATTATTATCACTTATTTTACCTTAGTAGACTGTTATTTTGAGGCTTTCGTCAATTTGAATTGTGATTTTGCATTTCGCAAAACCGACTTAAAATATCGTGACATAGTTCCTTAAAACATAATATGTTCTTCTCCTGTTCAATTCAACACGGGTAGTATTTGTTACCACACTGTTACCTCCCGTAACATTTCAAGAGAGCCCGTAGACCCCGGCAGGAAACCTCATCGTCCCATACAGAAATAAACTTATCGTCACATACCTTTGTTTTCTTTCCTGAGGCTTGCATGGACAGCCGAGCTGTCGTAGTCGGTATTCTGGTAGAAAGATGGCTGAATCACCACGCACGGCACATTTTTAGTCCTGCCAGTACTGATTACTTGTCCCACTGCCTACAAAATCATGCCTACAAAATCGTTGCATTTCATTGACTCGTACATCTATTTACCGATAACACGCAAGCAACAGTGTTTTAATGTTACGTATTTTACAGGTGGCGTAACAGTTGGGTTGGATCATGCCCCCTTTCAATTGAGGGCACGACTTATGGGACGCAATTGCAAAGAAAAAACGCATTTCTATATGGTACGATATTTTGAGGAAAGGGATTTATCCTCCCTATAATAATTAAACGGCTCGACTTAATATAGTCTTATTTCGATTATCACAAAAAGTTCTGATAACTGCCAGCAGGAATTGGGACCTGCTAAGTAAATCAGTTATTATTGAGCGAGTTATATCATGGATTGCTTATTGAAAAAATTAGCAATTTCTTTCAAATTCAGAGTTAATGTTCGTTCTGTCTTGATCTTCCTCAGTCGTAACCATCCTTGTTCGTGTTCGATTAATTACTTCTCTGGCTGTCAACATTAGTTAATTAAAATAATTAGTTTGACCGCGTTGCTTTATTTTGCTGCTAATGTAATAATATACATATCAGTCAAATGACTGGAAATATATCGTGACATAGCTCCTTTAAGAAAACAGGGAAAAATTCAATTCTCACCTCTTCGGATCCAGATACATTGACAAAATGTACCACATCTCTTATTAGGGCTCCTATGAGATTTATCTCTTCGACAGTGTCCTCCACCTGTAGTTGTTTTTTTTTTTCCAAACTGACACCTTGGCATTTTATTACAAAAGGTGCCACTGTGTAGACGAAATACTTTACTGGATCTCATAATCCAGAGAAAGGATATCACAAATCTAAATGAGATATAAAATAAATAATTTTTAAAATTACGTTCACCTTATATACAACACTCCTTAAAAAATGCATTCTAATTCACAATTTTAAAATAAATCATGTTGCAATTATTCATTATAATAATAATAATTATTATTAACCGGCGTGGGCCTGGGGCCCAGCCCGGTTAATAAAATAGCTTCTGTTTTTTTTTTTTGTCGTGAATCTCTTATACCTCTACTCCGCAAAGTGCTAGGAGAGGAGAGCTAGGGGTGAGTATGAATATATATGAATGTATTCGCCTTGTGAAAGATTTCTCCGGGGAAGAACGAAGCCCGGACTCGAGAGAGCGGCGGAAATCGAGCCTATGTGAAAGTTGGAAACTGGTCCAAATAAATATTAATTTAGGACCGCGTAAACACATCGGAGCGGCGTACAGATTTCGCAACGTCGCGTGAGTTTGACTCGTCAAAATATTAAATCATTGTACTCACTACTAGGTGGACACACTAGGAGCGCCATTAGATCATTTTTTTTTATCAAGGCTACGTTACATTTCGCCAGGGTCATAATATTGTCCTGTTTGTTTTGTGTGAAATACATTTCTTTTCCGTAAAGGAAAACAGAAAACTTGCCCAGACTCGCAGATTTATGTAAACAGAAACTTGCTGAGACGTGCAGATTTATATTTCGACGATACGTCATAGGGTCACGTCGAATCGTGACTTGAAGAGATTGTCTGTGAAGTGCGTACGTACATCACATACACTGGAAGCGCCATTAGATCAATTTTTTTATCAAGGCTACGTTAGATTTCGCCAGGGTCATCCTTTGCCTAAAATGATATTTTATGAATATTGTCCTGTTAAATAATTGTCATTTTGTGTGAAATACATATCTTTCCGTATATTTTCTGAGAAAAACAGAAAGTTGCTGAGAAATGCAGATTTATAAATAAGGACGATTACGTCATGGGGTCACATTAGTCAACGTCTGTGATAAACCAGGGTCGCCGTTAGGTCAAATTTCATATCAAGCTATTACTTTTGATTTGAACATGAATATTCTGCTGTTTATTTAGTGTGAAATACATTACTTTTTCGTGTTGGTGCAGCAATTCACTTCCTTGTATGCAGAAGATTTATAAATAACAACCATTACGTTACAATATCACATTTTGACTCACGCCAATTTGTCGAAATGTGACTAGAATAGCTGCGAATGATGATGGTGCAACGCGGAACGTCTGCGATTGATGGTTCAACACCGATTCGTACCTATGTTGTCGTGTTTTTTCCTCTTATTCAACTTTGGCTTTATATTGAGGAATGATCTTCAAAGACTGCTCAGAGGCAAGAAATTGACAGTAGGCACTATACGCAAACATCAGACTTCAGCGTGACTGCCGTGACTAATCTGATAGATTTCAAGCAAGAAAGCAGGTAAAAACAGCTGCTTGCTTGATAAAAAAAGCCCGGTTATATTTTCTTCGAAAATTCTTGTTATTATTAGTTTAAAACTGGGAGAATATTAGCTTATCGTCGCTACTCGCATTTTAATTCAACTGAACTGTTAACTGTTTAACACGGACATCTCTCTATAACGGACAACGGACGCTTTGATGAGTGCTTTCTGGTTGGTTTCCCGAGGGGGGGGGGTTTGAACATAGGAAGCAAATATGATTTCAGGGAAAATATTTTGCATTTATTAAAATAAACAAAGGCACCACAACTAATAGCCATCCTCACCTCTTTCACAAACCACATGACAATTGCATACGATGGGACTACATCGCTCATGGCTCCTTCTAAATGACGAGCAACTCTACTGATGTAACCTTCAGTAATCTCTCTGGCACCCCACTCGACAAATTCGCTGCCTAACGCACACGAATCTGCCAATGGCAGCAGAGAGATACCAGAATTGATGGTAGTTTCAGCGTCGTATGTGCTATAATTTCTGCTGGGGTTAATCCTCTTATTGATTCCCCAGTGAAGGGCACATACACGATCCTTCTAACTTCCCTGAAAGATTATTGAAAAGTTGTAAGTGAAACATCACCATTTGGGCAGCAGATCTGTAGCTGTGATGGTTACATTTCTATGCAAGCTACAGTTTTTACTTAGTACGTATACTATTTCTTTTTTGTTTATTTCTTGCTGTTAATCTAAGACAATCCTATACACCTGTAAGTACACGTAACCTTGTTTGTTGTTTTTCGTATCTTTGAAAACTTACATCAATCAATCGGACGAATGTTTCAGTCTTGTCAAATGTGTAACCATGAATGCTAATCATTACCTTGCTGTAGCACTAACAAACTTCATTTGAAGTGATGACGAGTGCAGAGTGCACCTGCTCTGTGCCCCTTGCGATGGTTGATTTTGTGCAACCTGAGTAGAAGTCAACGAATACATCGCTCATGTTGCTGATGTTTGGGGGGTCGTCAAGAAAAAACCCCATGGCATTTGTATTTCAGCTTTTAATATTGCCTCCTTGGAAGTTGTTTTTATGCAGTGCTTCAACATATCTTTAAATACAAAGAGAAGAAAACATTTTTACTTTTGCATTTGAGCAAAATCTGGGGTGTAGCTATCGTGGAATCTGAATCACTGCATCATTTGGTTTTTAGGGTGTTGTCATGGGGCCATAAATTTATTAGCCTTACCATTTATATCATTAGTCATATACTAACCGGTACTGGTGTGCGAAAACCACCAGTGGAGTACTTAATAATGTGTATAAGATGTTTGGCATTAAACCCATTTAGCCCTATGAGTGATCAGCTTCAAATTTATCCTCGCAATATTGATACTTGATGCACAATATGATTATGATGATAGTTCAAGTGAATGATATGCCGTTAAATAGCCTACCAGTGTTAAAGAACGTGTTAAAAATCAAGCTATCAGTGTGATGTTCATGTGTCTGATAACACGAGAAAGCATTGCATAATTATCAAAGTGTACCCCATACTCATCATAACAATAGCTCGAGAGCACAGATTTTAGATCTCAGAGGTTCACGATGCACAACTGTGACGGGTGATTAGACCTGAGAGTCGTTAGACTTTGTTGCCTTCTTGTGTAAGGAATCGGCCCAACACATAACGGCAATCCATTATCACGGTTCTAAAGGTAGTCAAACTGCTCTAGACAGTCTCGTGCAAGTTTACGAAACATTCAAAACACCACGCTTGCCTAATAGGCCATTTCCGAGTTTCCTTTTGCTTCTGTTTCAAAACGAGTCCTCTGGTGCACAACCTTTGTTATGTTAATTAGTTTTACCTGCACGTGCACCAGGACTCGTTTTGAAGCAGAGGCAAAAGGCAACTCGGAAATGGCCTATTACTTAGAAGCTGTTCCCAATTCGATCTACGTAGCTAGGTTATGGCTTACATAACATAGCAAACATTTATTAGTCCCCCATCCCACATCCTTTGCCTTCAAGCCTCAAGCTGTGAGATAATTTTTAAAAGCATAAACAGTATTAAAAATATTTAAGAACGCAATCAAACTTTTATATCAATTAAATATTTCCTTTTGATCGCAATTATTAAAGTTTAAAGCGTAATAATATGTAACTTACCGAGAAACCGCAAGGCCCATCTTAAGACTGTAGGTTTTTGCCTCTACCTGACTTTCCTACAAAGATGGACACGGGACATCCATCGAACGTGTGCGAATGATATCGGCATACATACCCATAGCCACGCATCCAAGGGCTAACAGCATGGCTCCATAGTTTTGCTTCAAAGCAGTTTTAGCTATCTGCGTTCCAAAAACAATGAAATTTTTCCTTTTTAAAATTGACAGTTTAATTTAAAACAGTTTTTAACATTTATTATATGGCAAACTGGTCCATTTCCATCTGATTGGTTCCCTGAGTTATGCAATACCGACTGAGAAAACTCATTTTGCCGAATTCCTTTTTATGAAACATTGAATGTGTCATTCCAGAAAATATCCATACCCCCCCACGGAGGGTTATTTTGTTTGGACCCCCCCCCACCCCTTCGGAATTTCCATTCCAGCGGGTGTTTGATGAACCCCCTACCTCCGGAATTTCCATGAGTTTTAATCTGAAAATCCCCTACCCCTGGAAATTGAAACCCTTTTTATACTTGAAAAATAGCGACAAAAGCTTACCAGTTAGCGCAACATTTATTTTGATCACTTTCATCAACACGCACACGGCTAACACAGCTTACCGAAAGAACAAACAATGAACGTGAATCGCAAATTTAATCCCAAAAAAGAAAGAATATCTTTCTTTCCAATCAAAAATTTAACTTACTTGTCTTGAAGTCTGATTATGTTTTTGTTTTCAAGAGATTTTGCCATTGCTACCGCTTTACTCGACGAAGGAATCGTTCGCGTTCGTAACAAAGCTGAGCAACCTGGCTTTTCCAAGAAACAACGGTCAGGGGACTGGGAAGGAGTTTTGGTCGGCCATTTTGATACGGTTCGGTTCAGTTCGGAGGTTCGTGCTTGCAACTTCTAGAGACAGTTTTTGAGAGGCGGTAAACTAAGAAAATAAAAGATGCATGAAAGAACAAGATGTTTGGGATTATTTCAATGGTCAGAACGTTTGATTTGGCTTTGTTTCATTCTCCGATAATAGAGACAAAGTACGTAAGTATTTCTTACGAATTTTGATGTGCTTGTTCAGAAAGGAAACCCTCTGGAAAGGAAACTCTTTTTGTACCCCCCTCCCCTTCGGAAATTTATCACTTTTAGACCCCCTACCCCTCGGAATTTCCGTGACCCTCCGTTGGGGAGTATGGATATTTTCTGGAACGACACAATACAAAAGAAAACTGTTTTTTTAGAAACATTTTTTCTTATGTCTGGCAGACGATTTCGGTTAAACTTTTCGCAAATTAACCTGAAAAATGGCGCGCTCGCGTTAGCGGAGAATCCTTGCATTAATTTATCAGCAAAGTTGAAAAAGGACATTATAACGGATCTATAATAAAAACGTTATTGAACTAACTTGTTCAGTACGAATTGGGGAATATCCAGGGGTCGATTTTTCAGTTCAGGCTACAATAGTTTAATTAATTTACAATAGTTTAATATGGCTGGCTCTATGAACGGGCAAGATGAAGCAAATACTGTGCCGTGATTGGCTACCCGCGCGGTCAAGATGGAGCCATCTTGACCGCTGGGGATTGCCCGCTCTGTTCCCGCAAGAAGACTACTTTCCCGCGTCCTTCTAGTCATATAATAAATCATTTATTGACCAAGCGTGAGATCAAGATGGTGGGATATCGGCCTCGTTCTGTTCTTGCGTGTTTATGAGACAAAAACGCAAAAAAAAAGAACTTTGTCAATATCCTGCCATTTTGACCGCACGCTTGGCCAATAACCCATATATACGAGACCCTTACTGGTAAGATGGCCTTCAAGGGTTTTACACTGAATGGTCTCTTCACTCTAAGTTCTAGCTCATTTCTACCAGGAACGTAGACAAATTTGTGGTCTTCCTGGCCCAACAAATTTCCGCGTTGGTCAACGTGGACCTATACAATAGTAGGAAATAGCCATACACTAGGTCAACAACGAAAGACTCCTGAAAGATAATGATATTGTGTTCCGAGAAACATAATTCTCATAATCAGTTTGTCTTATTTCCTCTTACAGAAATAATTTGTTATCAGGGCTGAATATCAAATGAACAGCTAGGATAAGATTCAAAGTATATTTCATGTTAAGTATGATATGCGTGTCTGTCTCTCTAGCCACTGGCTTTACAGAGGAAACTGGTTGTTCTAGAAAAATCCTGAGAGCAATGGTTCACTTCATCTTTAATACGTAGCTAGGAAAAGGAAGGGACTCTGCCGTTACGTGCAAGGTTAAATCGTAAAGCAAAGCAAAGTAAAGCAAAGCAAAGCAAAGGGACAACAAAAACAACAACAATTTACCTTTTCGGAAAGTACAAAAACATTTTCCTCCACGAAGCTGGAATTCGTCTTTCCGATTGCTGTTGTGCCTATGCGAGAAACATAGCTGTCGCTGTCCAAAAAGTCGTTTACTTTTTCTACTAAAATGGCTTTAAACATGTTCTCACTGAGAGAACAAATCAGCCCTCCAGTCCCCTGCTTCTGAAGAGCATAATTGGCATACCGGATGAACTCGTCCCGTTTGGGGTTCGCCGGTATAAAAGCTCTGTACCTAGATATGAGATAAAAAGAAAGATATAAATATAAAAGTAGAAATTACGCTTGAAAAGTGATTGCTAGTGGTTAAACATTATTTTAGTCATCTTCACAATTTTCCAAAATATACGAAACTTTGGAGAGATTGGGCGAATATTAATCCGACGAAATTTGTCTTGCTCTGTTTTCATTCAACCTGCTAACTCGACACCACGCCAGACGTTTTGTCGCTGTTTTTACACAAATAATGCTTCTTCGTTTAGATTGAACTGAAAAATCACTCAGTCGATTTATAGGTTTACAAAAAGTAATACGGAAGTCTAACCTAATTTTAGTGGAGTATTTAATAAATCAATTACGCCATTCTGCTGTAACGCTTTACGCTTTTTAATTTTTTGCTTTTCTTAAAAATGGTTCAACGTGATTGGCTACAGGTTCGCAGGAAAATGGTCTAAAAATAGCCTAAACATGAATCTGATGGGACAGGACCCAATACCAGAGATGGAAACCTCTATAGACCTCTGCAACTTTTTATACTCGACAACTAAATAGTTGTCGACCACTATCTCTCTAGTCGGTGGAGGCCCTAGAGAGTTAGGGCCTCCACAGACTAGGGAGATAGCTGTCGACAACTATTTAGTTGTCGATGACAAAAACGTTGTCGATAACAAAAAAGCCAGTATGTGAAGCTAGTTATCGATAACTAAGGGCCTTAGTTTAAATAAAAATTTAAAAAAAACCCTAAGGTACGGAATAACTCTAACGGTAGTCATTTTAGATGTTAACACCCCTAAGCGGTATCAAACCACGAATTTTAACCCCTAAACTGGTACGACGATCACACCCCCCCCCCCCCCCCCAAAAAAAAAATGGTCAAACTTGGCTCAAGTGCAACCCAGCCCTTGAAGTAACATTACAAAATTGAGCACGGGAGCTCGTTTAAATGTAAATGGTCGTTTTAAATATGAAAAATAATGACTATGTACATTTATAGATGTTTCATAGCATGTAATTTTAGCGGGATATAAATTTTGTGGGTTTTGAAACGATCAGCTAAAATAAGACCCTGCAAGAATTTAACTCCACGGATATTTACTCAATATATTTAGGTTACTCGATCCGCGAATATTTGCTCCCAGAGATAAAGCCTGAAATCAAAATTTGTAATCGCGAAATGCAAAAAAATCGGCACTTCGCGAAATTAAACTCCCGCTAAAATTTCATGAACAGAAAGTTCTGAAACCGGGCCCCTAAATGCGCTAGAGTATTTTGTTATCTTTGCTATAATTAATTACGCTATGTCGAAGGGGTTAGGCTACAGTCACGAACAGATTTTCCAACTTTATAATGAAATTGTTGAACTAATAACTGAGCATGAAAGTCTGATGTTGCTTCCTATTTCTCTGCATTCCCAGAGAGAGCTAGAAAATATAATTAGACGTGTAAAGAAAATATATCAACGTAACAATTGAAAGCTTTTGTTGTTGTCATCTTTCAACGAGGGCATCTTTCAAATGTGCCAGCATAGGCTATGCAGCGCAATTTGTGCGTAAAAATGCGCGCGTAAACACGCCGGCCTAATGGTTAGCACGTTTGAATACGGTTGAGTGCTGGCCGGGATCATTTTACTGTGTCAGTCTTGCCGGAGCAAATATATTTAGGGGTCGATTAAATTTCACCATTTGAGGCTGAAAATTCCATTCCGATTACAAGGGCTTTTTCAGCCCGTTTGACCGGGCTGAAAATTCCCAAAACGGGCTATAGCTAAACTTTCAGCCCGGGCTAAAATTCGCCATGTAATTGGCCCAGGAGCTATGTCACGCTGACATACATATAAATACATCCCCGCAGTATAGTAAATTATCTCTACTTTTAATTTATTCGTTCAACTGTTAGGTCAAAAATGCACAAAACGGATTATTTTTGTTCACACACACGGCGCCAATCTGTATCTTCAGAACCAATCACCGGCCCGCATTTAAAAAAAAAACATACCCTGTCCAGCAACACGTACCTATGTATAGTATATAAGGGAGTGCCCCCCCCCCCCCCGGGACTACAGGTAATACGTTTACTACAGGTACTTCACCGTACTACAGGTACTACATATACTACACTTACTACAGATACTACAGGTATTACACTTACTACAGATACTACACTTACTACAGATACTACACTTACTACAGCTACTACACTTACTACAGATACTACACTTACTACAGATACTACAGATACTACACTTACTACAGATACTACACTTACTACAGATACTACAGGTATTACACTTACTACAGATACTACACTTACTACAGATACTACACTTACTACAGCTACTACACTTACTACAGATACTACACTTACTACAGATACTACACTTACTACAGATACTACACTTACTACAGCTACTACACTTACTACAGATACTACACTTACTACAGATACTACAGATACTACACTTACTACAGATACTACACTTACTACAGATACTACACTTACTACAGCTACTACACTTACTACAGATACTACACTTACTACATATACTACAGATACTACACTTACTACATATACTACACTTACTACAGATACTACACTTACTACATATACTACACTTACTACATATACTACAGATACTACACTTACTACAGATACTACAGATACTACATATACTACACTTACTACAGATACTACACTTACTACATATACTACAGATACTACAGATACTACAGATACTACAGATACTACACTTACTACAGATACTACAGATACTACAGATACTACACTTACTACAGATACTACAGATACTACATATACTACACTTACTACAGATACTACAGGTACTACAGGTACTACAGGTACTACAGGTACTACAGCTACTACTCGTCTCGGGAAACATCGAGATTCTCGGGAAAACAAAACATCACCAGGCGCATAGATTATGGTATTAGGGACCTTCAGATCCGACTACGACTACGAGTACGAGTACGACTTTTGCACGCGAGAAGTCTGGGTACTAGGCTGACGTCGCCGTCATCAGCTCGCAACAAAATAAGTTTCAGAAATTTTACCTGTACGAGTACCTCATATTTGTAACATCAAAAATGTTTAGTAAAACATCGATGCAGAGTGCCCTGTCAGTCATGTTTATGGAGGATTTAATCGACGAGGACGATTTTGTGATGCTTTACGAAACGTTAAACAAGAAGAATCCGTCTTTTCTGTACTGGTCGTACGAGCGATTTGACCTGACTCGTATGACAGACGAAGAATGCAAAGCTGAATTTCGTTTCGGACGAGCAGAATTGCCCCTGTTAGCAAATGCTTTGGCTATTCCTGAGTCATTTGTGTGCAGCAATGGGATGGTAGCGGCTGGCATGGAAGGCCTGTGTATCCTCCTCAGGAGATTTGCATATCCTTGTCGATTGAGTGACTTAATTCCCAGGTTTGGGAGATCTGTGCCCGAACTGAGCGAAATAATTTCAGAGGTGTCGTGCCACGTATATGGTAACCACGGATATTTATTACATAGCTTAAACCAGCCGTGGCTGCAGCCTGATTGTTTGCAAAGATATGCAGATGCAATTTACGATAAGGGAGCTGCGTTGTCCAACTGTTGGGGGTTCGTGGATGGCACAGTTAGGCCGATCGCCAGACCAGGAGAACATCAGAGAGTAATGTACAATGGCCATAAAAGGGTACATGCCTTAAAATTCCAGTCTGTTGTTGCACCTAATGGAATGATAGCTAACCTCTATGGCCCAGTTGGTGAGATATTTTGAATTTTTTCGTATTATAATCAATGTTTTATATTTTAGTTTACTTTGATTGGTAACTTTTTATTTACTTTTTTATTTTTATTTTTTTTATATCATGTTTATTTATTTATTATTTATTTCAAGCTTATGGATTGCAATAATAAGATAGTTAGTGTTTGTAAATTGTTTACTGTAATTTAAGTCGATCGTTTTTAACACAGTATATTGGGCGAAGATGCATGTACTCCCCACGTTTATGGACGTTAAATAAATTATCTTATCTTATCTTATGTCGATCCAATCCAATATTTCCTGGTAACTGAAGGTTCAAGGGCACCTGTGTACCCTGTCTTTGACAGCATCGAGTCAAAAACCCATACCCTGTTTATGAATCTAGGTCAATCGAAAACCCATACCCTATTGGGCGGCACATCCCCGTATAGGCTATATATGGGAGTACTTCCCCCCCCAGAGTATACACGGGGGGCAATATACACATCAGTTAATTGCTATTAGCTAGACGACCAATATTTATTGTTGAGTGTCCTCTTGAGTTACAGTATATCTGTGCCATTAATAATTGATTACATCAGATTACCTAAGCCAATGATCTCAAAGCAAATAAATCAATGAATTATGTAAACATAAATATTATTGTTTTGTTATTATTGATATTTCTATATGCTAGCTAGCTGGCTTTAACTGATTTTTGTTTTCCCATCCAGAAGGTAGACGGCACGATGCAGCAATGCTTCGAATGTCAGGCCTGCTGACTGAGATGCAACATCATGCACATTCACCAACAGGACAACCATTATGCATCTATGGTGATCCTGCATATCCCCTCAGGATACATCTGCAGGCACCATACCGTCATGCTCAACTAACAGCCGAACAGCAAGATTTTAATTCCTCAATGAGCACTGTAAGAAACAGCAGTTGAGTGGGTTTTTGGTGACATTACAACTTATTTTGCATTAATGGACTTTAAGAGAAATCTTAAGATTGGTTTAAGTCCAGTTGGTAAATTGTACATCACCAGTGCCTTGCTAAGGAATGCTTTAACTTGTCTATATGGCAATACAACAAGCACATTTTTTAATGTAGATCCACCAACCATTGAGGAATACTTTCAAACATAGGAATGATAACATGAGTGTGATTCAAAGTAAATTTTTTTGTTCATTAATTAGTCATGTAAATCCTGATTGTTTTGTAATTTATTTACAGACCCCATATATATCAGGGATTTTTCAACTTGTTAAGTGACTATAATAGCATTTTCAGATATGCGATGATTGAAATTAATTTAATAATTAAATTAATTGATTTGAAATTCAAATCAATTAATTATATACATGTACCCTGTCTGCACAAGCTGAAAATTGCTGAAAAAGTACCCAGATCTATAATTTTCAGTGGGGCCTGTAAATTAAGAAAACAGTGATGGATAACTATAATTTTAATCATGACTTGAACAGTAATATTATTAATAAACAGTGGCGTTAAGCAGGGTATATAACCAGAATTACAAAAAGTATTCCCTAAAGATTAGTATAGGCAATCACATGGGGCTCAGAGTAAAATTAAGGATTAATTAATCTTGTGTGTTTTCAGAAATTTGCAGACATTGCCCAGTCGGATAGCAGCGAGGAAAATAATATTTATTTGCAAATTCTGAAAACACAATTGAAGGGCCAAGTCGAAAACTATGCTAAGTGGGCAAAGCACGTTTGCCCACTTAGCATAGTTTTCGATTTGACCCTTCATTATTGATAAACTAGTAATACGTGACTCGCAGGTCCTCGCAAAGCTCGGGGAAGTGCCTTTTTTGGTGTGTGTGGGGGGGAGGATGGTAAAGGGTCATATATTAATAATTTGGCTGGGGTGGATTACTTGAAGTTGGACTTAAATTGAATTGTATATATTAAATTGTCCAGAATAGGGATATCTTTTTTAGAGACAATTTTATTTTATAAATAAGAATTTTACAAGAGTGGATTGCTTGGCTTGAATAAGGGCGAAGAGAGTGTTGACAAATTTGAAGAGATTGTTTGGAGGGGGGATACTATTGGATAGGTGGTTGTGGATTGGGGAGATGGAGGGGGGTTGTTATAATGAGTCAAAATCTCTGTCTAACTATGTATCATGTAGGCCGGGATGGAGAAGAGGACTGATTTTTCTTTTTGGCCAGTCTGTGATTGTGGAGCAGTGGGGAATTTAGGGGAGGGGCCTGGACATCATCACCCCCCTTATAGTGAAGTGCAAAACATTAGCTCCCCCCCCCCCCCCTTATATGAGGAATGAGGAACTGAAAGTCTTACCTTAACCCTCCCTATTAATTAGAGCAAGGAAATGCCCATCTTCACTTAACCACCCCCCTCCCTCCACCTTTGTGCACTTCTGAATCCGAAACTGGAATGAATATTGTGTGGTTCCAGAAAATATCCATACCCCCTTGCGGTAGTTTTTTTGGTTTGAACCAACCCCTGGAAATTCCAGTTTAGCTTCATACTTTCCTTTAACAGTTTCGGCTTTTGAGATCCCCCTCCCCCTCGGAATTTCCAATGACCTTTCTTGGGGTGGGTATGGTTATTTTCTGGAAACTGCACATTTATTTTGAGCATAGGTAAAATGAACACATGGACCAAATAGTACTTAAAAAGCCCTATATTAATAAAGAAACCTATAATAATTATATTGTTCAGTAATATATTCATTTGTCAATACTATATATTATAGAAATTGGCCATAACAGTTAACAACTTTGTATGTTCATTGGGGTACCGGCATATTATTCCAAAACATAAATATAAATCAGTTACATGGAAGCTGTTTCATCCTCATAAAGACACTAGCAGCTTATTGAGCAACTACAAGCAAACTCAGACTGGATATAAACAAGGAATGTGTTTCTTCAGTCATGGAAATTATCACTTCTTCAATCAATTACTGCATATACTCAGTTCCCTGTTGAGAAAAAAATTAAAAGAAATATTGACCTACTTGTACATGGAATATTGACTGAATTTTGGCAACAGTCATATACTGGTCAAAAGATAAAGAACACAACAATAAGATGGAAATTGCTAGAATATAGCTGGATAGTTGATTTAACATTGATTTTCCTTCAAAACATAAGAGGAAAATAACATGTAAAAATCATGCTGCTAGTTTGCAAGGATTATAAAGACAACTTCAATGCCAAACAGTCCTGACACAAAAATTTACTCTACACATCTCCAGATATACTGTAATATATATAGTCATGCAAATAAAGCTATTATTTACAATTATACAGCCATCTCCTTGATTGATGGCCGACAGAAAATAAATTTGGAGCTAAATAAGCTCCTACAATCGCTTTGTTTCATTGCTGGTTATCTGTGACATCCACAATGCAAGGTGTTGTTTGTATGTTATTTCCTTCAAAATTCAACCATCTTTAAACTCAAGTAGTGAAAAAACCGTACGAGGTGCGACCCCATACCTCATGAATTGAACTTTAAAATCAAGGGAATTCTGGCTTCGATCCTTCAAACCTCGATGCATAAATCGTATCACCCGACTATAAAATTACAGAAAATTACGACACCATTTGGGAGCCAGCAGTTTAGACAGTTTACATGATGCCCTGTGCTTTTTCAATGCTGCTATGAAATGAGACAAAATAGGCGAAAAACAACACGATATCATTCGCCTTCGAATCGCGAAACATACACAATCGCCTCCCATACTGCAGTTCGGCGACTGTCTGTTTAGCCTGATTCTCTGCAAGGTTTCCAAGAATCGCTGCAAGGTTTCTGAGAATCGCCGGACGAACGCCGTGTTTTTGCTATGCCACCGGATTTTGGTTTCGATTGGAGTTCGCTCGTCTCCCGACACATCTGTAATAAATTGTAGTGCTCTTGTACTGTTTTCCCCACTTTTCCGTCCGAATGATCTGAAACCACCTCGCTTTTGCAGGTAAAATCTTCTTCGCAATATCGGATCGGCGAATTATTTTCAGACACAAGTCTTCACGTCTACAATGAAATCTAAGCCATATTTGAGAAATTTCTGAGTCGTCTTTCCTTTTCCTGTTGTTGATAACGGATTTAATAAAGCCAGGTTTTTTTCACAAATGACCCGTACTATTTTTATATACTTAACTTAAATTCGTTCGATAAACAAACTTGGAGTAAAAATTGTTATTCTTCAGCAGCCGTTCCTGTTTGTACATTTACGTGTACAAAGATTTAATACGTCGAAGTCAATGTTATTAAGAGCCGTTGTCAGTAACTTTTAAGAATCCGGCGACAGAAGCAAAAAAATAATTTTTTTATTATTTGCCCCAAAAGACCCTTTTAGTAAACCATTTTCGAAAATAATATTCAAAAGTTCCAGCGAGTTTTTATTTTGGCGAAAAATAGGAAAGTTCGAAATCGGTGGAAATTATGCAAATTAGGCACGTTTAGACTGGTTATTCGGTGCATTTTCAAAACGCTCGTACAAGACAACGGTAACTTCTCTTGGATTCATGTTTACATAATTTGTTGTTCATCCCTTGGAGTAGCTTTCCAACTATATTTCATCTCCATCTAAACTTTCTTTCCTTTCTATCCATCCGCTTAAAAAATACAATATTTGCTATTCCGTTTGTACGCTAAATTTTGCCATATTTCAGAAGACCATAACATCGGGGGTATACGTATATCTAGGAAATCAAATAGCTCTTTTGAACGGGCAACTCTTCTTGTTTTTCATGTAAAAATATTTACTTTGGCCCGTGAAAAGCGAGCGCGCTAGACGAAAATATATGGCGTGCACTTTGACAGAGTTCGCCATTTTCTTTCTTGCACTCCTATTGCAAATCACATACTATTTGGACAAAACTCAACGTTTTTGGTATCTACTCCTGTTTTAATTCATTTAAACATATACACTTTAACTAAAGCACTCCCTACCTTTATTTAAAAGTCACCAAATTAAACGACCATTTTACTTGAAGTTTTTGAGTTTATTTTTCGCGAGTTCTAAATAAACAAATCGCTTACATGAACAATGGACGATGAAAGATCCTTTCTTCTGTCGACGTGTTTTGATCTGTTTTATTCGTAGCCTGAAATTGCTCTGTCGCCTATATTCTACTTTTCCAATTTATCATACTGCCATAACTTTAGAGCAAATAAAGTATAAATGTTGCTGTATTAAAATACGTGAACTTTATAAATGAAAGCTTAAATAAATATTCGACAGTTGCCGGCGCACGAAAATTACTCGCTTGTATTGTGAACGGCGTCCATAACTCACCACTGGGACTGTCACTGGAATTAAAATAGCTTGATTTTGCAGTCCACCAGTTGAAATACATTTGCAAATCGAGCTTAGCTTTGATTTATGTTTGTAAAGATTGTTGAAGCTATAATACTGGCAGCCGGACTCATACAATGAGAACATGTCTCATTGATTAGAATAACTTTATAACCCGACTGAGAAATAATTCCCGTTCTTACTTGTTTGAGTCCCACATGTTTGAAGCAGATTATATCTGAATACATCATATCCTTTGCAAAGCAAACCTGACCTCAGTGATCAGAACTTTTTGTTTGAAGGGGCCAATTGTGATATTGCGTGACAAATGAAATGCGATACACCAACACGAAACAAAGGCCAGGAACAAAACTCATATTTGTGCATGGAATGATAGGTTTTCTAAAATAATTCGAAATATATCTAAAAATATGTCTAAACATGGACAGGGCCTAAATAAAAACTTCGGCCATTGAAATTATATTTGGTGTCTGTGAACTGATAGAACGGTCAAAATGCCGTTTATTATTTTTAAATATTTTTTTGCGTGGAACATGGCAGTCTAAAATCATATATATATAATCGTTGTAAAAGTTTTTCAGAAAATAAAGCCTATCGCAAATACATTAATTGATGAATGTAGTACAAACTGCAGTTTTTTTATCAGGGATAGTCGAGAGAGTCAGAGCTACTGAGAGAGTGAAATACGCAAGCGTCCATGACAGGTATCAAGCCTCTTTCGTGTCAGACAACTGTCACGCACGCTCGCCTGTTTTGTTCACTCTACTATATTAGCTTATACAGTCGAAGCTCTCTGGGCGGACACTCTCGTAAGCGGACAGCTCTACTTACGGCCGCCTTGAAAAAAAAAACCGTTTGAACTCTAGCTCATACAAACTCTGTATTTACACATTCCCGTAAGCGGCCAGCTCCAGTTGTGGACACGTTTTCTGCTTCCCGAGGGCTTCCGCTTCCGGGAGCTTCGACTGACAATACTGAAAACTATGATGCCCGCGCCGCTCAGCCTGAGGCATCAGGCGCTAGAGTAATTAGACTGCTAGCTTCTCTCCCCCACAATCTCTTATCAATAAAGAAAACAAAAAAATAACTAAGGCCCAATTTATACGTCGCATTTCAGTTGCGTCGATGCAATACACCATGGAAGTAATGTGTTTTACTTTGCCATTTAGTGTTGGAATTGGTCTGATTTAAGGCGATTTCACTGAGTTTTCTGGGAGTTTTTATTTCGACGCGGTTAAAAAAAATAGGGTGTACGATGAAAAAAGAGAAAGGGCCACGCCTGCATTCTTGATACGCTTAGCTTTTCCCACACGCTTTCTTTTTCTTTACCCCAGCCTCCGCTTGTTGTTTTCTTATCGAAGCGCGAAATAATGATTCACAGGACGAAAGAAGCCTCTGCAGAGGAGAGAGATTGCTAGCGGTCCCTTTCAGAATAGTCAAGTGGCCGAGTTTATCCGGCGCGCGAGCGAATGTCACGCGATGAAGAGAAGAGGCATCTACTAGCAGAGTAATAAAGCGTGAAGTCGGTTACTGAAAAGGAAGATTACGCGATGCGAAATGTGGTTTGTTGACTTTTAATTAGGACGTTTGGTTTGACCGACAAGGCTTTATTTTACTTGTTCAGCTTTGTTCTATTTTAATTTCGAAAGCTCACCGCACGTGCGGTCAAAACTTCGCACAGGGTGGATCATAGTTGCCACAACTTCAATACGGCCATGCATATAAATCATAAATGAAACTATCGTAATTTTCGTTTTAGTTCTATCGATTATAATCTGAAATATATATATTTGTTACATTTTACAAACAAATCTAGAAACTGTCATTTCATGCGCAAGTATCGGTATAGTTATTTCCCAGCCTTTTTTCCGCGCTAGGGTATCGCATTTCAGTGTTTGTCACGCAATATGCGTTACTTGCGTCGTGGAAAACGGTTGTAACTGGCCCTCACTCAGGATTGCTTTGCCTGACTCTGATGTCTTCTGATATAATCTACTTCAAACACATGGACTGCACACAAGTAAGTACATTTCTCTATATCTAGACTCGAGATTTCTCAGTCGGGTTATAAAGTTATTCGAATCAGTTCTAATTGAATTGAGTCCCGCTGCCAGTATTATAGCTTCAACAATCTTTACAAACATAAATCAAAGCTAAGCTCGATTTGCAAATGTATTTGAACTGGTGGACTGCAAAATCAAGCTATTTTAATTCCAGCGTCAGTGGTGATTTAAATCTATAAAAGCTACACACCGTATGTATGCACGCCGTTCACAATACGAGCGAGTAATTTCGTGCGCCGGCAACTGTGGAATATTTATTTATATAAAGGCTTTCATTTATAAAGTTCACGTATTTACAGCAACATTTATACTTTATTTGCTCTAAAGTTATGGCAGTATGATAAATTGGAAAAGTAGAATATAGGCGACAGAGCAATTTCAGGCTACGAAAACAGATCAAAACACGTCGACAGAAGAAAGGATCTTTCATCGTCCATTGTTCATGTAAGCGATTTGTTTATTTAGAACTCGCGAAAAATAAACTCAAAAACTTCAAGTAAAATGGTCGTTTAATTGGTGACTTTTAAATAAAGGTAGGGAGTGCTTTAGTTAAAGTGTATATGTTTAAATGAATTAAAACAGGAGTAGATACCAAAAACGTGAGTTTTGTCCAAATAGTATGTGATTTGCAATAGGAGTGCAAGAAAGAAAATGGCGAACTCTGTCAAAGTGCACGCCATATATTTTCGTCTAGCGCGCTCGCTTTTCACGGGCCAAAGTAAATATTTTTACATGAAAAACAAGAAGAGTTGCCCGTTTAAAAGAGCTATTTGATTTCCTAGATATACGTATACCCCCGATGTTATGGTCTTCTGAAATATGGCAAAATTTAGCGTACAAACGGAATAGCAAATATTGTATTTTTTAAGCGGATGGATAGAAAGGAAAGAAAGTTTAGATGGAGATGAAATATAGTTGGAAAGCTACTCCAAGGGATTGAACAACAAATTATGTAAACATGAATCCAAGAGAAGTTACCGTTGTCTTGTACGAGCGTTTTGAAAATGCACCGAATAACCAGTCTAAACGTGCCTAATTTGCATAATTTCCACCGATTTCGAACTTTCCTATTTTTCGCCAAAATAAAAACTCGCTGGAACTTTTGAATATTATTTTCGAAATGGTTTACTAAAAGGGTCTTTTGGGGCAAATAATAAAAAAATTATTTTTTTGCTTCTGTCGCCGGATTCTTAAAAGTTACTGACAACGGCTCTTAAGCAAAGAAAGGGGGTTAAAAAAAAGAACGGCCTGGATTCGAACCGAAAAAAAAAAAAGAAGAAGGACCATGTAGGATTTGAAATCTCGCCCTCAATCCCGAAGATCAGATTTAAAAGTTAGCGCCTTAAGCCATTAGGCCACGAGCGCGCCGTGTGACGTCATTACTGTCAACCACGATTTCCACAAACAAACAAATAAATATGATCGTAAAGGCCACACGAGAATTGGTCTCGCGTGAGCTCTTGGGGGACAGAATTATAAACCCCGCTACGCGAGGCCTTCGGCCTCGCTTCGCGAGAATTAATCCTTAATTTTATGAGAATCATGCAATTACTCATTAAATAACACGAAGGGCAAAATTAGTGTGATAAAGACATCAGGTAATCTTCTGCAGTCTTTGGGAGACATACTATATCAAAAACTTTCGGAGGTCACCTCGGGTGATTTTCGACAATCTTCAGGTCAACTTTG
>MU827416.1:0-44695 GCA_029204205.1 Desmophyllum pertusum
CAACACGATCTCCTCTCCAAATGAAGTATAATCATCATTTGTGACATACGTACAAATGAAGTATAAACCTTCAATTCAAATGACCGTGATGTCCACGAAGGACTGGGCATAATAAAACCTCCTATATGCAAACAAAATGGCGGACGAAGGCAAGAGTTTGTATGAACTGATGGAAGAAGCAGAAGAGTTATTGGAACGAGAAAAGCCACGGAAAAAAAGAAAAGGAGAAAGCGAGTTCGAATTTTATCGCGACTCAGTAACGGGGCTTCGAAACAAGCAAACGTAAGTATCGTTCGCGTTCATCGAAACATCAAATCTTGCACAATCAGCAGCTTGCAGCAGTTTAGAAGGTGTGTAGTATAGACTATTATGGCTCTATTTCTTGCTTTATTAATATAAAATCAAATCATTTGAGACAAATGTTTCTCTGTTTCTATAAACTTGTTTCTATAAACCTCGCTTCGCGAGGAATTAACATAAGCTAAGCTTAAAGCTAGCTTAAATAAAATTATTTAAGCTTTATATTAAGCTTTATTTTAATATTATAAGCTTAAGCTTATATATTCCACGACCTGCTTAACTTACAGGGTAATATGGCAAATTGTAAAATTTAAAGGTAGTGACATAGAGGCGATGGCTTAACTGATTATCATTGCTTCTTTTCTGTTGATCAAATAGAGCCCTCTTTTGATGTAAGTCTGAGTGGAGAAGAAGATGTGAGTTTCCAGAGGAAAACCACAGTGATAGTGCAAAGGGTAGGTGATTAAATAGGATATTGCGAAGCAACCAGGTAAAACTAAAAGTAATTTGCACTTCTTTGAAAGCAAGTTTTTTTTAATGAGGAAGAGGGGTTGGGGGAAAACTCGGTTCTGTCCTTGTGTACCAGTTTACAAGAACCAATACAATAGCCCAAACAATACACTAAAGCTAAACAATAGAGTACTAAACAAAGGAAACACAATGCTAATTCCCTTGTTCACCCGTACACCAGGACAGAGCCGAAAACTCTGCTAAAATTAGTGAAGGTGTAATTAATAGGATATTGGCGGGTGGCATCAAACTGTAAACAAGACTGTTGTTAAAATGTGTCTTTTTATCATACAGATCAGTCCCTTGAAGAAGTGCTAGCTAAATGCCAGGCTGGTTCTTGATTCATTTGAGTCTATGGAGGATATTAAGTGGGAAAGGAGAATGGGATCTTTGAATGAAAATAGGGAGGCTTCAAGGCCATTGATTTTCCAAGCCATTCTCCTTTCCCAGAATCCTGGCATATCACAACAATGTGACATTTGCCACAAGGATCCGTGGCTGTTACGATGTGACGAGTGCAGTGGCAGGAGGATGTGTCATAAATGTGACACCACTATGCATGAAGAGCTTCTTTTCCATGACAGGGAGGCTTTGATTGATGGCTGTTTCAGGCACATACCTCCCACTGTGATAATGAATGAGTATGGAAGAATGGAGCAGACTAGTAAGTAAATATTATACACTGAGTTTTATTTCATAGACAAGTGCAAGTTCTACGACATGTACAAGCAGGAAAGTAAAAGAATGAAGACCATTTAATATATTGCTTTATTATTATAATATTATTATTAATAAATAAAAGCATTTTTATAGCACCTTATTATTATTATAAATTATTAAATATTACTTGGAGTGGAAGTCCTCAAAAATGCACATACAGTCAAAGCTCTCGTTGCGACCACTCTTGTAAGCGACCAAGCTCTAGTTACGGCCACCATTGTGAAACCGCTCCCGGCATCCGTAAGCGACCACAACTACTTTTTGAAATTACCGACTGGTCATTTCCTTTGTTTTTAAGCTCTCGTAACCGACCACTTCTGGAACTACACATTTATGAGACATTGTATTATTTGTAATCATCTGAATAAGAGAAGTTTTCAATATCTGTGGATGCGTGACCTGTACATTCTCTTTCGTACATTTCGTTAAAGTGGCCAGCCTCTATTGTTTCACTGACAGCCCATCCTCGTAAGCGAAACAGCTCCAGATACAACCACTTTTTTGAATTCCCGAGGTGGTTGCTTTTGAGAGCTTCGACTGTATAAGAATTAATGTTATCTATTTTTTTTTGCACTTGCTGTTTACCATTTTGCATGTATTCACTTTTCATTATTGGATTACCTTGCTATAAGTGGTAATAAATTGGTGGTGTTTTAGTTAGGTATGAAATGCCATGATTAAATTTTGAATGTAATTACCCTTTAATTTCATTTAAATTTAATTAGCAGCCTTTTTGTCCTTACTTTTGGGTGGGTCAGTGATTTTTAACAATTCCAATTTATTGAAAATGTTATTTCTGCACTATTAATATGCATGTACATGTAAAAGCAAACTAAGGTACTATATAAAATAGATATAACTAAAGATACTTGTTGAAATAAATGATGGTATATTTTTTTAAAGAGATACTTATTGTTTTGTTTCAGGGAAACATCTTTTTACAATCATTTGTCAGATGTGTGCCCTCAGTGTCAGCAAAACACTTTGACACTTTGTGCTTTAACTGGATCCATTATTGTTGTTAATCAGAAAGGTAAGACCGGCTGATGATGAATGACTTGTTTTTCAATTGTGCTCATGGGTCGAACAGTACATTGAATTTGAATCTTCTACCTCTTTCTAGTTTGGCTAGGAATTCAACCCAACATTCTTTGAGGGTGCAACTGTTACAACTAAAGTTACCCATTATAGGGTTATCTTTGATTCGACCAAAGAAGAACAAAAATTAATGTGGGCAAATCCAGATATATGTCTTTGAAAATCATTGGAGTGGGTTTTCAAAAGTTTATTATTAAAGCTACTTACTGTGGAATATTTTGTGATTCCTCGTGGAAATAAACGGAATATATAATTTGTTTTCAATTTTTTTATCCTTAGGCCGATTCGACTTCAACAACTATGCTGTTGTCTGCAACTGCTGTGGACATAAAATTAATCCATGGTCCCTGGAAAACATTATAGCAGCTGGGTACTGGCCAGGCAGTCCAAAAGATCTTAGTTACTTGTTTGACCAGAATCTGTTCAGGCAGTGGGACTTCCTCCAAAAGCGTCTACCAGGAACATCTGAGGTCTCTTTTGTAAAAGCTTTGGGAGATTTGTCCGAATCAAAAGGAAGGGTTGGTGGGGTTTTTAATTTTACATTTTATCTGTTTATTATCGTAATTTTACTGAACTTGTGTGTTTGGGCAAAGTACTTTTGAGATGCACTTGCATGGGGCAGTCTACTTGTATTTCACCTGTGCCGGTGCATAAATTAGATTTTGTTTATAGTTAATAAGTTATAAATGTAGCTCAAGACTAAGTGGCAAAGTGAGCACAAAACATGGAAAGGACTTTCACAAACTCTGGTCAATGTTTGTTTAAATCATATGATTATTAACATACACCAATGTAACTCTTGCTTTAAAAGCGTTACAGTTATGAATATAATTTATTTATTTATTTATTTGTTTACTTAATTCGCCAATGGCGGGTAAACAGACAATAGGACATTGCGTCCCTTGCCTAGGCCTATCTACCCAACCCAACCCACCACTAGTTAAAAATTAGTCTATGTCAGTATAAACTTTTGAGCATTATTGACAGTGTATACCAGTATATATATATAACTGCAGACAGTGACACTTGTTTCGGTCTTTTGGGCCTCATCAGTGCAGTGCTGAAAAACTGGGGTTGAGGTTTGGCATATAGCCATCTCAGACGATCCTATCATCGTACCTTGCCAGAGTGCTCAAACTAGTATAACAAACTAGTGAGGCAATACGCATATATATATAAACATACTAAAACTGGAGTTGGAGATTTGACCTTTAACAGTTCAAGTATATATATATAGCAGTTATATATATATATATATATATATATATATATATATATATATATATATATATATATATATAAACGTAAAACTTGTGAGAAGTCTCTCAAACAATGCTCATTCTTCTTGTCTTCAACTGGAGGATCACTTGAGCGATCATGGAAACTTGAATGCGGTTGTAAGTAAATGCTTGAACTGTAAAGGTCAAATCTCCAACTCCAGTTTAGATGTTTAGCTTTTAATTCTCAACGTTTCGGCCGTCGCGGCCTTCTTCAGGAGCGTCAGGGTCAAGATAACAATGACTTTCTAAGAAAACTCATGGAAATCAACAACAACCAGGCACTGCCCCCTGATACACTATTGGTCACCTGGGATGTCAGGTCTTTGTACACCAACATCCCACACGATAGTGGGATGAAAGCATGTGAGCACTACATGCGTCTTAACAACTATGACGAGAACAAAGTAGAAACCATCTTAAAGTTCACAGAACTAGTACTCACGTGCAACAATCTTACATTCCAAGGAAATCACTATGTACAACAGACAGGAACAGCTATGGGCACAAAGATGGCTCCAACATATGCCAATCTATTCATGGGACACTTAGAAGAACAACTATTAGAACATACCGTACTTAAGCCACTCGTTTGGTTCAGATTCATTGATGATATATTTTTCCTTTGGCCCTTTGGTAGAGTTAAACTTCTGCAGTTCTTTGATGAGTGCAACAATTTTGATCCGCACATCAAATTTGAGCAGACAATATCGTCTAACACCATTGCGTTCCTTGACATACAAGTGATTTTAGAACATGATATAATACATACCGATCTCTATACCAAACCGACAGACACCCATCAATATCTTAACTGGACCAGTTGCCATCCGCGCCATACCAAGACTGCCATACCATACAGCTTGGCTCTGAGACTTCGCCGTATCTGCTCTAACAACGAGTTCTTTGAAAAGAGAGCACGCGAAACTGCATAATGTCCTACTTGACCGGGGATACAGGAACAAATTGATCAAAGAATCAATCATGAAAGCGAGGAAACCAACAAGAAACGAGGCACTAATTACATACGTGAACAAATTAGGCAACGATAGGGTGCCCCTTGTCGTCACGTACAACCCAGCTCTACCAAAACTCCACAACATTGTTAAAGAAAACCAGCAAATCCTACATACATCACCTAGATGCAGGGATGTTTTTCGAGAACCAACGCTGATTGCTTACCGTAAAGGAAGAAACCTCTCACAGATGCTAACAAGCAAACGATTACCGCTGTCCAACACTGGTGTTAATCCAACAAACAATCCACCATCCCAGCTGGGCAGTACCACTTATACACCCGACCCTACGCAGACCAAATGCAAGATTTGTGGTCGCTCCTTTCAAAGCAACAAGAACCTTAAGATTCACTTCACACATAAGCACAAGCAACGCCAAGATAATGATAACACACAACCCGGGTTCTATCCTTGTAGAACTGACACAAGGTGCGCTTGCTGCCGAACATATGGAAAATTTGGTTCCTCAATCAACAGCACAACAACTGGTGAAAGAATCACACTGCGGAACAATTCCACCTGCCAAACAACAAATGTAGTATATCTGGTCAATTGCATGAAATGTCACGACCAATACGTGGGTGAGACATGCAACTGTATTCGAACACGAGCAAACCAACATCGCTCGGACATAACCACTGGTAACAAGAACATCCCCACAGTTCGTCACTTCAGGAAATGTGGACCAGATAACTTTAAATTGACTATCATTGAAAGGGTTAGAGGTCACGATATGCATATAAGAAGAGCCAGAGAGTCATACTGGATAAAGCGGTTGAAGCCCGCGATGAACAATTTAAATTAATCTAATTTAATTTAATTTGACCATTTACTGTCGCTATACATACACGCGTGAGTTTGTCAGTGATGCGCGCGCGAGTTTGCCATTGATACGTGCGCAAGTTTGTCCTTGATGCGCGCGAGTTTGTTATTAGCACGTCATTTAAACTTGTGGCGCGTGCTATATTATTTTCCGTTGACACGAATTTTGAATTATGTCAGACCAGTTTGCTGTACTTGACGCTCCTGAAGAAGGCCGCGACGGCCGAAACGTTGAGAATTAAAAGCTAAACATCTAAACTGGAGTTGGAGATTTGACCTTTACAGTTCAAGCATATATATATATATATATATATATATATATATATATATATATATATATATATATATATATATATATATATATATATATATATATATATATATATATATATATATATATATATATATATATATATATATATATATATATATATATATACTGATTATACTTGCTCAAATCCTTTGATAAATAAAAATATAAATTTAATTACTCAAAATTAATTACAAGTGTTTTTGTAATTTATTGTATATATATATGTCACTGTTAATCAAGTTTAATTTGTTTGGTATTAAATAGGCACCAACAATCACTGCCAACACCTTTAACCGCTCCTTTAAAGAATGGAAGTTCTGCACATATGAAGTCCAGATTACCCAGGGCCTGTCTTGGATGGAATGCCCTACGTGCTCGTTATACCAACACTCATGCCATGTTGATGGCAACATGAAGCTATATCGCTATGAATGTTCTGGAACGTAGGTTTTTAAAGTTGTGGAAATATTGGTTAAAAATTGTGATGCCTTTACAAAAAAATACAATAAAATCTTATTTACAGTACATAACTGTTTTCCTATTCTGTAGTTGAACTTTGACTATTCTATTGGCAGACAAAAGAGATCTTGTTACTATGGCAGTGCCTTCATTTCACAAAAAGCTGACGTTGATTGTCACATAAAGAATGTCTATGCCAAGGCACCACGGTCAAAGGTACTTTTTCATGTACATGTACTATTTTGTCACTCCTCACAATTTTGGCATTTCCCCTTGAAGCTTTTCTTCTCATGTAACTGTCAAATAGTAATTTCATGCAATCTTTCAGCCTGAAGCATATACTCCTGTAGACCAGGAAGCCAGACAGTGGCTAATTCATTTTATAACTCAGATTTTTTCCTGTATTGCACTTAATTATTGTCAGGGGAAAAAAGCTAGCGATTCACTCCTTGAAGTTCTATTTTTTGTAGAATGAAAAGGCATGTTTTTTTTCATTTTCATTGTTTATGTTTAGTTTATGTTCATTTCTTGGTTAACGACAATAAATTACGGTATTATTAAATATTCAAAGATGTATTTTTTGTTTGAATGTATCATCTTTTAGAATGTGAAAGATAGCATGTGTGGGGAATCACACTGGAAAGCAGCACAAAACACAGCTAGAAGAAGAGCAAAGTTGGATGAGACAGGGCTTGAAATAGCTGGTTGTCGTCATGGACTTGCACAGTGGGCAGTGAACATGTATCAAGGAGAGATTTACGGTTATGCCCATTTTCTGCAGTCCCAAAGAATGTTTCCCGCCGGAGTTAGAGTTCTTCTGGGAGGACATTGTTTGCAAGTATTGGAAGTGGGCAGCTAAAGTAGGTGGCTCTGAGATGACCATGAAACCGGCCTTGTCAGTCATGCATGCAAAGGCTCATAAGTGGTCTTGTCAAGTAAGTAATTATGTTGTGTCATCGTCTGTTCATGAACTTTATATTTAATAAATATTACTATACATTGTATATTGAAAATTGTGTGTGCTCTAATTGACTTAAAAACATGCATTCATTATGTGTATACATATGTATGTAGGTAGGTAGGTAGGTAGGTAGGTATGTATGTATAGTTTCCACTCAATGAGACTGGTGCCTTGACGTGGCTGAGTGGCTTGTGTGTCCCAATGACTCTGAGAGCTATGCCGGCGGGGGTTTATACCCCTGACAGGGCCTCCCATGCCGGAAAGGTCTAAGAGTAGGGTCCAGACTAAAGTCAGTCTACTGGTGTTTATCTGGTTTATTACATGCCCAATAAAACACTGCTGTGAGTTTTTTATTTAAATTGCTTCAAAACCTTCCCTCTAAATATATTCATTCTGATCCTAATCTCTAAATTGTAGTTTGTTTTAGAAGATGAAATTGAGCTAAAAGTTCAGCCGTATATATCTTTATGAAATATAAACATTCATTTCTTTTGCATTTTCTTTATGAATTAATACTGCCCAGCTTGTGTTCTCAAATGTCTATAGTGTTTTTATGATAATGTAATGCATGGTTTGCCTTCCCTATGTGCGGTCTGTTTAATTCAGGTTTTATGGGGTGGTCGCTGGCAAGAAGGAAGTGCTTGCACAACAGGAGAAGAGATGGAGCAGATAAATGCTCATATGTCACGTTGTGGAAATACCACAAAATACATGCTTCCTGAGGGTATGGGATTGAGTTTTTTTGCCTGACTAGTATTCTGCAGCTATAATTTTACTGTATCAATGAGTAACAATTTTATTTAATACTTGATGCAAAGACTGTAGATGGGTTTGGACTCCAGACATCTTGGTCACTGTTAGTAATAGTTTATTAACAGCTAGTAGATAAGCAAATTCATATATAGATCTAGAGATATGGGATAGTCTAACAAATTCACCATAATGCAACAATTTTTCTTGAAATTATTACATGCAGTAAATATTATCAGATAGTCTTACTGCAAACGGATGTACCCTAAACCAAAGTACATGAAAATAAACCTAGTTAATATTTGAGTTAAGTGGATATTGGTTTTTTTATTTATTAAAATGTATTGTTTGATGCTTTTATTCATTAGGTCGTGATGAGCTCATCACTGAACATGCTCTTGCTTGGAACAAGAGAAAGATTTGTGCCATGGTCACAAGCCTTGTGAAAAGATTTGAAAGGGTATTTTTTGTTGGCATAGAAAGAGATACTCAATAACCAGATTTCCTTCTTCGGTGTAAAGCCAGGTCCTTATATTGGTTTTATTGTTTAATTGTTATCAGGCGGTACAAATGTGTGATTCTTCCAAAAAGGAATGTGACACTATACTAGAGGAGTACAACTTTGAACATAAAGATGTGGACATCCTCCACTGGAAAAAGGAGATCATTAAACATGCCAACGGTATTTATTTTGAATTGTAATATTAGTTGCCTACATGAATTCAGGAATTCTATGAAACAAGATATTATAAGTCACACCATACACATTATACCGTAAAAAAGGTCTAAAAGCGCTAAAAAGCCCCTCCTCCCTCCCACTCTATTAAGCATCCCTCTCCAATATTTTGTAACAAGACCCCCTCTCTATTAACTCTCCCACCCCACCCACCCATTAGATGTCAGAGTCAGATAGCATCTTAATTTATATCTGTTGGGCTGATGTAAATTTTTTCCCTATTTCTCGAAATTCCAAGGGAAATGAAAATTGGTTAGAGAAATCAGGAGTTCAAAATATCTGTGTAAAATTAGAGTGAAACAAATCCAAGGGAAACATTCATTTGGTTTGAACTATCAGGGTTTTGAGAAATTGAGGGTAAGAGAAATTGGGATGCCACTGCACATTTTGTAAGACGGTGATACACTGAGCCCATTTATTGTTCTGTTTTAGTTATTGGACGGTGTAATATTAAAGTTTGAAAACTTAATGTGAATTTTCTTGAAATTTGATGATTTGAAATAGGCCCCCTACTTCTCTATTAAGCCCCCCCCCCCCCCCCCCCCCCCTCACTAATAGCCCCCCTTCTTGGTGTATGGAATTAAGTAAGCCCCCTGGGGCAGAACTTGTATGGTAAGTATTGTAAATATCAACTGCTAAATGGTATTATATTGAATTTTTTCAAAAACCACAACTTACTGACGTGAATGACATTTTTTGTTAACAAAACTTTCCAAAAAGAACTGTAAATTTCTTTCTATTCCATTCCATGCCTACATTTTTTATTCATTAAATTTGTTTACTTATTTCTTCACTCTTCAATGAACTTACCATTACAATACTGATAATTTAACTCCCTCTAATGTTGTTGTTGATTTGTTGCATTATTGTAAACAATCATAATTAAACATAACATTGAACAAACAAAACTAAGTCATTGAAAATAATAATAATTATTATTTTCAATGACGTAGTTTTGTTTGGTCAATGTTTGTTTGTTTGTTTGTTTGTGTTTTGTATTTTTCAGAGGATGAGTTGATAAGTAATTCCAGAAGGAGTATCTCAAATACCGACAATCTTAAGCATCAGATGGAAATGCTCTCCTTTTCCATTGCACGAACGACCACATTCATTAACAAAGCAATCAGGTACAATAACCCTTATATCATATGTGATGAATCAACTTTGTTTGTTCTAATAGTTTGACTGATAAAACTGTGGCCTTCGGAATAAGGACAAGAACCCAGTAACAAACGTACATGTAACTACCAATCTGGGATTTGAACAGGGCTTATGTGAGCATTCTCACCACTACATCTTCCCTACTCCTAAAGCCAAAGATTTTCTGTGCTGTTTGTTGTACAATGATGACTGCCCTTTAAACATACCTGCTAAGATGGTTGGCTGAGTCCTTAAAATGAACTTTATTGATTGTATTCATATCAAAGTTTAATAATAGCATAGTATAGTATAGTATAGAAAAAAAAAATACCTAATAGTGTTTTTTGTATATATTCAAATAGACTCATCAAAGCAACGGACACGCCTACGCAAGAAAATCGCCTCTGAGAGAACACAACTTAACACGTTAATTGACAAGTATAATGTTCTGATTGCAAGTGATGGTGGAATTCCACTGACCATTGATAGTGTGCTAACAGGAGACACACCAAACGATATTGACCAAAGTGATGGTAAGTGGTTTTCCTGTGATCTATTCAGGTTAAAAATGTATTTTATGCTCTTATCAAACTTTTATTAACAGGTTTATTGTAAAGTTCATTTCTGAAATAATTTAGTTTCCTCTCCTCTCCTCTCCTCTGCTTTGTTATTGTTGTTCAATGAGTATAACCTCTTCATTTGAAAGTGAAATGATTCATTTGTATGAAAGATTATTTATATTAAAATCGATTTCTTTTTGCTGTTAGAAATACCCATCAGAGTGAAAAGTAAAATTGTGGATGCATTTCAAATCCATGACAGATGGACAGAAGAGGTGGCCTTGCTAAAGATTGAGATGTCAAATTTTTTAAGATTTTACATAGAGATTCGTATTCCTACACTTCAGGAAGAAGTTATTAAACTGGAAGATAAACTCAAGTCACAAGGTCAGTTTGATAATTTATCATATCGTACATAGAAGCAATAAATAATACTTGGAGCACCTACGTACACTAGTATGGTCAACATGTTGATGCTATTCTTATGACAACTGAAAAATATGCGCTTTCTTTGAAATTACTCTCGCAGCATATTTATAATGAACGAAACAACGAATGAATGGATCAATTTGAATTTTGCTGCCGTGCAATTTTAAACGTTCAATACTTAAGTTATCCCTTTGGAGAAAGGAACCTTTCAGAACTCAACCGCACAACTGTTTGACGATCTCCCTGCTAAACGAATCATTGTAATTATTATTATGTTGCTGTTTTTATTATTATTGATAGTATTTTGAGCGAAAAGGTGATTGACTTAATGCATGCATGTTACTTTTTATTTCAGTTGAACTTGAGCAACCGACAACGACGACAAGCGATTCACTGATTGTGAATAACATTCAAGTTGACACGGTGCGAGTTTTATCCAATATTGATTATACAATTCAGAAACGTGAAACAGCGCTGTGGGCAGGACTAGCATTCGGGAGGAAGCTATAGAAAATGACCATAGATTCAGGTTTACTATTTTAACAGAGGGGCAGCTTGCTTTTTTTTAAGTAATGGCGATTAATTGTATAATTGTATATTGTCTTTGAAAAGCCCCCTTGGAGAAAGTCAATAATGTGTGTATGTATGAAGGATTAAGATAAACAATCGGTTTGTTTATCTTAATCGCCATTAGTTAAAAATACGTTGATCTACATGTAGTTGTTTGAAAAAGTTGTGCAACTGTAAATCGAATTAACATTTTCATCTAATCGTGTTTAAAATAGGAACTCACTTTTCTTTCAGGCTGAGCAAACAGTCAAATACTCGTGCTCTAAGAATGACCCTGCAGTAATTAATGGCAAAGTGGCACTTCTCAAGAAAGGCTTGTTCTTCTGCCGAGAACAGGTACAGAAAGCAATGATCGGCTTTCAGGAAATACTTCATGGCAATAATGTCAACATCACTGAAATCCTTGCCGATGGTGATGAGTCCAACAACAGCGGAGATGAAAATGTCGACAGTGATGACAGTGGCGACGATGGTGGGGCTGACGAGTCATCCATCTCTGCCGACAACTACGACAATATTGTCCTCATGCGTCCTTTTAACACCAACAGCATGGTATGGATTTGGGAATTCCCATACAACATCAGCCAATCAACCTACCAAGGTAGAAACGGTAGTAATGCCTGCAGCATCATTGCCTTGCTAATTGCTGAGGGGATTCATCAAGTCAATTGTGACCTTGACCCCTCCCATGCAATTCTTCCCACTCCTTGGGTGACTCTGGTGTGTGGATGTATCAAGGAGGGCAACGCCCTCTATGATCGTTCAAGAGCCAGCCTACCTCAGCGATATCTCTCCGCTGCAGAAGCAGCCATGGTAGCTGGTGACCGTCTGGACGCTTCTATTGACCAACCGTTACCGGTTAGAGTGAGTGATCCCCATCCACCTTCTACACTTCGGTATCAACTCCTTGAACTTTGTAGCAATCAATGTATTAGTTGTGCCCTTTTCATTGTAAAACGGGAAAACAGTGTTGTTCGTAGGTTTCGGGAAGGAAAAGCTACTACTTGTTGACAGCCATTTACATGAACAAAACGGCGCCATGGTTATCCTTGGCAAACTATGTAACGTGGACAATTTTGTACACGCAGTACAAGAATCGCTGGGCGTTGATAATGACACCTTCGGACATTTTGTCCAGGTTACATTCCAGGAATGATCACCGAAAGGCCGCTTTGCGAAAGCAGAGCATAGGAAAAATTCAGGCTCGAACAGGATTGTGATACACCGTTCTACTATTGATTTCTGTATTTTCTTGTTTTATATAATCCCGTACATCAATGTACATATCAAGCGGGAATCTCTCGCGCATTAACGAGAATATATTAGCACAACTTGTCAACGACGAATTTGTAACGTTTGTAACTTTTTATATTTTCCGTCCGTTCGGAAGTTCTATTCATCTTGAATTTAAAAGTGTCCCAGTAAGTCAACTTACTAAAATTAATGTTTGTTAGATAGTATTAGGCCCTTTATATCTATTATTGGGGACGAGGGAACATACCTAGCAACAATGTGCATAATTTTTTAAATAAATAACGGTAATTATCACTTTGTTTTGTATTCTCTTCTTCTAATTGTAACTACGCAAGCATTTCACTGAAACTGGCTGTTTTTAAAACGTGTAAATCGAGAAATACATCGAGAAACAGAAGCCAAATGGTGTAATACTTCATACCAAATGATGGAAAATGATCCATTTCCAATTTAGTTGTCGATCATAAAAGTTGTCGATAACAAAAAAGCCATTGTGTGAAGCTAGTTTTCGATAACTTAGTTTCACACACTGTCTTTTTGTCATCGACAACTTTTTATGATCGACAACTAAATAGTTGTCGACAACTATCTCTCTAGTCTGTGGAGGCCCTAAATGGACGTCATAAAGCAACATAACCACAAAACAAATGACAGGGTGAATCAAGTAACATATCCCCGAACGCCTACTTTGTCATCCAAAATTAATAGTTAAATTGAATAGAACTGAATGTTTTGAAACGACTAGCAATATTTTTGAACGCCAACAAAGTAATTTTTATGTTTAACAGCTTGGCCGAGATCTTCTACGGCAAACAGTCAGAGCGGTCTTGTTTGGACCTATGCGAATAAGTCCACCATTTCACTAAGATGCAGCGAAGATGCGATCATATCATAGGACATGACCAAATCAGTGGATTATTTCGCACAACGCTGAAATTGGGATTTTGGTAGATATATGCGAATAAGTGCACCATTTCACCAAGATGCAGCGAAGATGCGATCATATCATAGGACATGACCAAATCGGTGGATTATTTCGCACAACGCTGAAATTGGGATTTTGGTAGATATATGCGAATAAGTCCACCATTTCACCAAGATGCAGCGAAGATGCGATCATATCATAGGACATGACCAAATCGGTGGATTATTTCGCACAACGCTGAAATTGGGATTTTGGTAGATATATGCGAATAAGTCCACCATTTCACCAAGATGCAGCGAAGATGCGATCATATCATAGGACATGACCAAATCGGTGGATTATTTCGCACAACGCTGAAATTGGGATTTTGGTAGATATATGCGAATAAGTCCACCATTTCACAAAGATACAGAGAAGATGCGATCATATCATAGGACATGACCAAATCGGTGGATTATTTCGCACAACGCTGAAATTGGGATTTTGGTAGATATATGCGAATAAGTCCACCATTTCACCAAGATGCAGCGAAGATGCGATCATATCATAGGACATGACCAAATCGGTGGATTATTTCGCACAACGCTGAAATTGGGATTTTGGTAGATATATGCGAATAAGTCCACCATTTCACCAAGATACAGAGAAGATGCGATCATATCATAGGACATGACCAAATCGGTGGATTATTTCGCACAACGCTGAAATTGGGATTTGGTAGATATATGCGAATAAGTCCACCATTTCACCAAGATGCAGCGAAGATGCGATCATATCATAGGACATGACCAAATCGGTGGATTATTTCGCACAACGCTGAAATTGGGATTTTGGTAGATATATGCGAATAAGTCCACCATTTCACAAAGATACAGAGAAGATGCGATCATATCATAGGACATGACCAAATCGGTGGATTATTTCGCACAACGCTGAAATTGGGATTTGGTAGATATATGCGAATAAGTCCACCATTTCACCAAGATGCAGCGAAGATGCGATCATATCATAGGACATGACCAAATCGGTGGATTATTTCGCACAACGCTGAAATTGGGATTTTGGTAGATATATGCGAATAAGTCCACCATTTCACCAAGATGCAGCGAAGATGCGATCATATCATAGGACATGACCAAATCGGTGGATTATTTCGCACAACGCTGAAATTGGGATTTTGGTAGATATATGCGAATAAGTCCACCATTTCACCAAGATGCAGCGAAGATGCGATCATATCATAGGACATGACCAAATCGGTGGATTATTTCGCCACAACGCTGAAATTGGGATTTTGGTAGATATATGCGAATAAGTCCACCATTTCACAAAGATACAGAGAAGATGCGATCATATCATAGGACATGACCAAATCGGTGGATTATTTCGCACAACGCTGAAATTGGGATTTTGGTAGATATATGCGAATAAGTCCACCATTTCACCAAGATGCAGCGAAGATGCGATCATATCATAGGACATGACCAAATCGGTGGATTATTTCGCACAACGCTGAAATTGGGATTTTGTTAGAGCAACCAGTATGCGATCGGTAGTAGACATTTTAGTAGTAGACATTTTGTAAAATATTTTTACATTTACTATACTTTATAATAGAGGCTGAGAAATTTCTGAACGCTGATTGGTCAAAACGAGCTGAATTTATCTCAAATACCACTCTTGACTTGCCATATTTGGAAGAGGACTTGAAATACCACTCTCTTCAAAATATGGCAAGTGTGACAATTGACTCTAAGAAAAAACAAACAAGATGGCGGATACTGCTATAGGGGCGTGTCTTATATTCTCTTGGGCGTGTGGACTAAAGTGGGCATTTCAATGAGATTACTATATCTGTCAAAGTGTCCAAAAATCTACGAATATTGAAAGCAAAACACTTTTGTGTGGTATAAGTAAGCCGAACAAAGCATTCCATTGCTTAAACGTTTCAAAACGAAGCTCCAATGACATCTGTGAAGCTACGATCGTCGTGTACTCTGGTAGGATATTTGCCTTGTATTATAAACAAATAATAGCATGAGTTGTACGTAGTATTTGGAATAATACCGGCTCGTAATATTTCAAAATTGTCCAAAATATTACTCGCGGTATTATTTCCAAATACTACTATAACTCATGCTATTACCTATACAAATTTTCGGTTCGGTGGCTTCTTCCACCTTAACAAGAGTGAAAAAAATTAGTTGGTAGAATAATAATGAAACATTTTAGGATATAAAGCGTATGTCACCCAAGCTCTTGATAATTTTGTCAAAATGAATGTGTCAATTAAAGAGACGTGAAGTGACTTCCTTTCGTATTTATTAATGTATTTTGATTTTGAAACAAAAAATTTCGAAATTTCCTAAAAAAACAACGAAAATTTCTCGCGACAGCTAGCGCTCACGCGAGAGGGACTTATAACGAGTGTTTTAATTGGCCAAATATATCAGGCACTCTTGTGCTTATGCTGTGTTACATTTTCATTAGAATAATGCGAAAGCATGCATAAGCGCAAGTCCGTTTTCACGATGAAATAAGGGCTCTTGTGCTCGCGTCGCCGGCTCAAATTGGGCCTGCTGGTAACCAATTAGATTCTTACATTTTGTTAGATTTGATTAATTTCCTAAAAGGAAACTAAAAAAACATTTACATAAGTATAATCCACAACGTAGACATGGCCTGGAATTGAGAACTTTATTTATTAATCAATAGGAATATTTCCTCTACTATCGATTTCATTGTAAGCGACCGTTTCAATCAAAACTCCTCCTCTGCGCGGTTTGCAAAAGATTTCCGTCAATCATACCTTATATGGAAGGTGTTAGCTCGCGGTAAAACCGAACAAATCCATATACATTATGACACGTATGCAGTAAAATTGACGGAAATATTTGGTAAACCGCAGGAGTTCTGATTGAAACGGTCGCGTAAAGAAATATTTATTTTTATCATTTACTGGTAACTGCATGTACTTTGTATCGTACAATTCATGGAGTAATTATATTGCTAGTGTAAAATGCTATTCAAGCAACTATCCAATTATTTCCCAAATTGGACAGCACAAGTTCTACCCTGGGTGTTCGTGCACAATATAATTAACACGTAATACGACTATGAACTGTCTAATTTGGGAAATAATTGGATTCAAAAATTCCTCTGACTGCTAAATTGGAATCGGCCTACGGCCTCGTCAAATTTAGCATTCTAGGAATTTTATTATCCAATTATTTCCCAAATTGGACAGTTCGTAGTCCTATTACATACACTGATCGTGCTCATAATTTCAAAATTGCTGTACAACACCAAGTCCAACCATTGCGATTAAAATTTAGATAATCAAGTAAAATTTCTACTGTAAATTGAGTAAAATTATTTCATTTGTTTTAAACATAAAAATATAGAATACTCATCAGGTAGATTATTTCATACTTTTTAGCTTTGGCTTTTCAGAAAAAACGTAACATAATTTGTTATATGGAATGAAGTTATGTAGCTTCATTGCTGAAGTTGTGCCCGGTTATTGTGATGTAGATGATTGTTTGGTAGTAAACATGTTCTTTGTACGTACATTTTAAAAATGCTAATCAATGACTAATTTAGTCTAAATATGTCTAATCGTTCTAGGTGTCAGTGAACATTGACCCCAATTCTGTTTTTATTGTAAATATTAATAAAGTATATCATCGTTTGTCTCACGATGTAGTCACTTGGATGTAGATCGTGACGTTTTCGACTGCTTGCTGCTAGTCTTCATCAGGCGATGGCTCGACTGGTTGCACGTCACCATTTTGTAGGACAATGGTCTGCTGCGATTGGTGGATTTTGGTCCTCCTCAGTATTATGTGAAACTGGCTGTTGTCCGTGAAGAAATTGTTCCTTAAGCGGTCCTCTGTCGTACCGGTCTCCTGCTGTTGTGTTTCTTGACCGTGAGCATCCATGCTTCTGGTATCTCAACTCCGTTATCCCTGTTGATGTTGTTAGGGTGAAGTCTGATGTGAATAGCCCCTCTTATCCTGCATGTCTATTTGAACTTGACTCACACTACACAAAAATTAATAATCGACTGACTTCACGGAACAAACCTATTAAGGACAACTTTATCCCCTCCGAGCTTCCCCAACGTGTAAAGATTAGAGACGGGTAACGCAAAGAACATTCCTTCAACGAGAAAAGAGTTCTCATCACTGTCACCCAAAATGACAGGTGCCGCTACATCTCGAGATTGCACGTAAGACAGCTCAACACAAACAAACCCACTTTCGATTTTGTGTCCGTGGAGGACTGAACGGGTGTGGTCCACTTTTCCCACAGCCTTAATTTTATTATCAATAACATATGCGACTCCACCCCAGCTGTTGCCCTGCCAAACCCTCCACTAGCCACCCCACCATGAGATCCTTGTTGCACTGTTGCACTGGCACCACCAGCCACTTCACCACCCGCTGGCCTACCACTGCCAACATCAGCCACTTTACCACCCGCTGGCCTACCACTGCCAACATCAGCCATTCCACCACCCGCTGGCCTACCACTGCCAACATCAGCCATTCCACCACCCGCGGGCCTACCACTGCCAACATCAGCCATTCCACCACCCGCGGGCCTACCACTGCCACCGCCAGGCACTCCACCACCCGCTCGCCTACCACTGCCACCGCCAGGCACTCCACCACCCGCTGGCCTACCACTGCCACCGCCAGCCACTCCACCACCTGCTGGCCTACCACTGCCACCGCCAGGCACTCCACCACCGCTCGCCTACCACTGCCACCGCCAGGCACTCCACCACCCGCTGGCCTACCACCGCCAGCCACTCCACCACCTGCTGGCCTACCACTGCCACCGCCAGCCACTCCACCACCTGCTGGCCTACCACTGCCACCGCCAGCCACTCCACCACCTGCTGGCCTACCACTGCCACCGCCAGCCACTCCACCACCCGCTGGCCTACCACTGCCACCGCCAGCCACTCCACCACCCGCTGGCCTACCACTGCCACCGCCAGCCACTCCACCACCTGCTGGCCTACCACTGCCACCGCCAGCCACTCCACCACCTGCTGCCTACCACTGCCACCGCCAGCCACTCCACCACCTGCTGGCCTACCACTGCCACCGCCAGGCACTCCACCACCCGCTGGCCTACCACTGCCACCGCCAGCCACTCCACCACCTGCTGGCCTACCACTGCCACCGCCAGCCACTCCACCACCTGCTGGCCTACCACTGCCACCGCCAGGCACTCCACCACCCGCTGGCTACCACTGCCACCGCCAGCCACTCCACCACCTGCTGGCCTACCACTGCCACCGCCAGCCACTCCACCACCTGCTGGCCTACCACTGCCACCGCCAGCCACTCCACCACCTGCTGGCCTACCACTGCCATCGCCAGCCACTCCACCACCTGCTGGCCTACCACTGCCACCGCCAGCCACTCCACCACCCGCTGGCCTACCACCGCCATCCACTCCACCACCCGCTGGCATACCACTGCCACCACCAACTTCCAAGTCATCAGCTTCGGTATGCATTACCTCCAAAACTGTTGCTCTGTCACCGCCGCCACCAATTGCTGCAGCTGTGCCTTCCTTCCACACCCCACCCAAACCCACTCTACTATAAACATCATCAAGCGCAACATCATCGATCTGTGCATCGTTTTCCACATCTGCATTATATTCCATTTCCATAGCATCAATGTCAATGCTATTGTTATCCATAATTGTCTTCATTGTTGTTGTCATAAACACTGTTTATTGCATTGCCTTCAATTTCACTGTTACCCACATTCCTTTCACCTTCAGTATTATCTGCATTGTTTTCATCTACATCCATGGCTGTCTCACTCCCACTACCTGAAGTAAAAAGTTAAATATAAGTGTAGGAGCCTTCACAGTATAGATTTGGTGTCAGCAAGGCAAGCCAAACCAAAAAAGAATTCACAAAAGAGAAAATGAACTAAACAATAGAAAAGTAGCCATTGTTCATGAATTATTATTGTATTTAAAACAATTAAGTAACTACAACAGGATCGAGGAATATGCTTTTATAAATTTTATACATACATGTGTGCGGTAAAGGTTGAGCATAGGTGGCCCATAAAGACAGAGCTTAACCTGGTTTCCATAGTATGAAGCAAGCAAAATTAAAAAAATAGTATGAAGCAACTAGGGGTGTGACCAGGGTGTGACCTGGATAGGATGCTAGTCCATTGCAGGAGAGTGGGGCTAAAGCACAGGTCACATTTCACAGGTCAGAGAAGGCTAGCCATAACCTAACTTTAAAGCTAACTATAACCATAACCCTAACATTAGGGTTAGCCTTAGAGTTAGGATTAGCTTTAGAGTTTGGTTAGGGCTAGTGTGACATGTAACCTCACATGTGATCTGACCTGTGACCTGTACTTTAGCCCCGCCAATATTGCAGGGTTATCCCAGGATTTTGTCTCCAGTACCCATTTATATATATATGTGGGAGACGCGGTGGCCTAATAATTATTTTGATTAGCGAGTTGGACTCCGGATCAAGCAACCAGGCTTTGAGCCCTGGCCTGGGTCCTTGTGTTGTGTTCTTGGGCAAGACACTTTACTCTCAGTGTCTCTCTCCACCCAGGAGTATAAGTGGGTACCGTCGACAAAATGATGGGAGCTATCCTGTGATGAACAATAATTTAATAATAATGTTTTACATTTAGAATTTGGAATATTGAATCATATTTAAATAGTTGGTACAAGAAACTGTTTTGAATATAATGGATGGGCTAACCAGAGAACTGTAATGATTAGAAATACACTATTTTGAACATCTTACTTCTGGTAAACCTTTTAAAAAGACTGATACAAAGGCGGCCTGCCCTTGAGCCCTTCTGCTTCTTGGAAACCAATAAATTGGAGGCCGACCCCTGGTGTTCCATAAGTGAACAGAGATCGGCCTCTTTTGTGCTTTGCGAGGCAAAGCACCACCACATGCCACCCATGATGGAAATTGAGAACATTTGCCTGGAGAAAGAAACAGAAAATAATGTATAATGATTAGAGTCAGAGTGAAACATTAACCAACTCCTTTCCCCAAGAAGCTTTGCTTAAAGCCACTTATATAGGATTTTCATTGGTTTTAATAGTTATTTAGTGTTTTTATTAGACAGTCCATTACAGCAGTTTTCAATAATATTAAGTGCCATAAAACCAAAGTATACAATCACTGACTAGCCAAACGCAACAGGCACACACAAAAAAGTAACAATCATACCAATACATGTAGTTTATTTTCTTGGTAATGATGTCAGCGATGACATCGAATCGCTTTAATATTTGTATTCATAGTGAAATGTCATCAAGAACACAAAAATGACTATGAACATTAAAAGTCACAGTTGTTTCTATTTATAAACATGTACTTCTATTTACTTCTACGGTATTAGTTTTTCTATTATTTTATTCTACTTTAATTTTCACTCATTTATCTTATAATTTTTATTCTTATAAGACTGTTATTATTATTATTACAAATTGCTTTTATAATTATTGATTATTGTTATTATTATTATATTTCACTTTATTCCTAATTGGTTGAGAAAATTAAAATTATGACAGGGGCTTTGGAGCTGTTCAATCATGTCTGACTAGGTGTTTAAATCACAATTAATGTCAAGAGAATCATGACTAGAATGATTGCCTAGCCATGACATTGCTATATATGAGGCAGAGCACAGAGCACAGAGCATTAGATGTACATGTACTTGATGATTAACTGAAATGTGATAAAGCCATGACTCAATGCTATTTACAACAAGCCAGCATCAAATTAAATAAATTATTTCTTTAAGCAGAGCTCAAAATATACCGATAAAATTATTATTTAATTGCACCATCATAGTAAAAAACCTTACCCTGTACTCCAGCATCTTTCGTTGCTGTGTAGGATGAGTCCTCTTTTTCTGCTCTAATTTTTGCCAATCAAACATCTTCACTTTAATGTCAGCGCCACAGCCTTTGCAGCGCTTACACGCATTTGGATTTAATCCACCACATGATGTGCATTTCTAAAACCAAATAATCAAAATATCAGGAACTAATATAATATTATATTTATCCAAGGTTAATTAACCTTAATGTAAAGTAAAAACCCAGTAGGCATAAAAGAACCCATGATTTTCTGTGACAAGCTGAAATGGTTCTTATATATTGGATGAGTAGTGAGAAATCAGGCTGATTTGGTTCTTAAACAGGTTCTAACTTATAGGGTGAAAAAAATTATTTCTGATATAATAGTTTTATTAGTGAATTATTGACCCTGACAGGTCTAATAATCACACTAAACATTAATAAACCAAATGTATAATAATTATAAATAATAAGATGTCTGCATATTCATACAATTAGGTTTTCTGAGCTTTAGTAATTTTTCGAATAAAAACCTGCTTCATTTGTCAGTTGTTCTTATATATTAGGTGCTTCATTGGTCAAATTTAAGCCTGGAGGTTCTTAATCCGCAGTTTCTTTTATGCACAAAACAATCGAAGGGCATGCTGGAATAAGGGCATAACGACAATAGAATTCTATTGTTAATTATGCCCTTATTCCAGCATGCCCTTCAATAAGGTGTACCATACGCGTATTTTCTCGAAAAAGCAGCGCTAAATATTAAAAATGCATTAAAAAAGAGAGAGATCAAGGTGAGAACAATAATATACAAATTTATTAACTGAAAAATATTGTCATACACAAGAATTGACGCAGTTGGTTTTAAGCGAACCTTACCGTTGTACATGCATTTTTATTTTTTTATTTACACTTGATCAGTTTGAATAAGTGCCGCTCTAGAAACAAAGTACCGTAGCTGACATCAGCATTGTTGTTTAGTGGTGCAGCACTTTTTCAAGTAAATAAGGTAATACATCTAGGTATAACTAGTTTTATTATTGATAACTTAGTGGTATAAATCACACAAAATAGGTTAGGTGTATCAATATTATTAAGACAAATAAATTATTGTGCTATATATATTGAACATTACAAATCATAAAAAACAATACAAGTCAATGTTATTCACATGGACTTCCACAGCCAAAATACTATTCAATTTTTATGATCTCATTTCCTATAATAATGTATTTCCTCGAAAAGCGCCTGGGCGCTTATTTAAAATTTTGGCCAAAAGTGGGGTGCTTATTCAAAGGAGGGCGCTTAATCGAGGGGGCGCTTATTAAGTTTTTCTTTAAACAAACTGTAACTTTATTTTGGCTAAATCTTCATATGGAAAAAATCTACCACATTATCCATGTAACATAAAAAACTTAAATAAGCCCCTAAAAAATAAATACCTCCCCCCATGGGAGGTTTTTTGGTTTCAACCCCTCACCCCCCCAGAATTTCCAGTTTTTAATACCTTCATACTTACTTACATAAAGTTTGGGTATGGATAATTTTTGGAACTGCACAATAAATTTCTATCAGTACCTTCTGTTTTCCTTTCTTTGAGGTTCGCCTTTTTTCCCCCTCTGACACACCATTTACAGCAACTGCATAGTTAGTATAAAAATGCACGTATGCAACATAATGCATATAGTATAAAATATTATAAAATATATTAATATATCATATATTATTATATAAATATTAATCAAACTATAACAAAATTCTCGAATCTGGTTGGTTATCAGCAGGCCTGATTTGAGCACTAATAAGACATTTAAATGGCCTAATTATTTTGGATGAGGTTTTTGTGATATCCAGAATAATCAAGGTCGAGGTAAGAGTTATCAGCCAAAGCCGAAGCCTGAGGCTGATAACTCTTACCGAGACCTTGATTATTCTGGATATCACAAAAACCAAAATATCTAATAATATTATCATTTTATTATACATTCAACAAAAAAGAATAACGCTTCTGCCACTGATGTTACTTAATGGCAAGCAACACAAAGCGTGCAAACTTGACATCATGCACCGCCATGTCATAGATGACATGACATGATTGACATGATTATTGTATAATCTGCAGGCTATTATCCTCTCGATAATATGATGCTGTATGATGATGTAGCTGCTTTCAAAGGTGCTGATTTCGAAAATTCACTGTACGCTTTCAGCCAATCAGAAAAGAGATAGTAAGTTGAATGTATAATAAATAATGGTAATAGGACTGAGTGGAGTCCAATTCGGTCTGTAATCATACGAGTGATTAACAAAATCGGACGACCACATAGCGGGAGTCCGATTTGTTAATCACGAGTATGATTACAGACAGAATTGGACGACATGTAGTCCTGTTACCAATTAATCACAACTATAACAAAATTCGAGGAAAAGACGTTAAACGTGAATAAAAACATCATAATCGAGTTTGTTTTTGACCGAGATGCATGCATGAGCAAAGGACAGCGTGTGCAAGTGACGCGTACTGTCGACAATTACACTGTCCAATTACAAGCATGACGTGTAAACTGTCCTATTACATCGTCCAATTACAAGCATGACCAGTACACTGTCCTATTAGTGCTCAAATCGGGCCTGCTGATATTACAGTGCTGCTACTGTTACCGGGGCCACTTAAACTAAACTAACCAATCAGATTACGGGAAACGAACAATGCATTCCATCAAATTTTGCACTTCGGGTCATTGTTTTCTCCGCGCTGTTGATTGGCTCAAACGATTTTAGTTGGAATGCATTGTTCGTTTCCTGTAATCTGATTGGTTAGTTTAGTTTAAGTGGCCCCGGTAACAGTAGCAGCACTGTAAACCAATTAGATTCGAAAATTTTGTTATAGTTTTTATTAAGCTGGATAAAGCACATGCATAATAAGCTTGCATGCACTCACTTGTAAACTTACTGTAGCAGGAATTAATTTACTGAACTGTATGGCATTTTGATCAAAACTACCGCTCTGACCTGTTTTACGTACGTTAAGAGGTTTCGTTACTCGTTGCTTCAAGCGATCGACACAAGCACGAGCACAAGCATTAGATAAGAAACGCAAAGACAAGACCAAGAGTCCAAACATTGCGATCGTTGTGCTTGCCTTTTTCAGTGTTTGTATGGACTTCGGTTATGTTCTATATGCTTGTGTTTGTGCTCTGGGTCGCAAGTAGACGTAGGTCGGGTAGTAAACCAGGCCTGCAACAGTACGTTTTAAATATGCGTAGCTTTACATTAGCATATGAAAAGCTAATCGAAATGCATGCAAATGTTTGGTGAATATTCATTAATATTCAGAGCATGAAGTCTATAAATTATCATATCATGACATGAAAAAACCCTTTTCTCTTACCTTCTTCTGAATTCGACGCCATATAACTGATTAGAAGGCAAAATAAAAGAGAAGAAACCACAGAGTTCGATGGAGAATGGCTCTCAAACCTTTCGAAAAGCGCGCGAAAGCGAGCCCAGTCAGCCCAGTCCAGCCGGCAGTCCAGCCCAGTCCAGGACATCACGGTCATTTGAATTGAAGGTTTATACTTCATTTGTACGTATGTCACAAATGATGATTATACTTCATTTGGAGAGGAGATCGTGTTGACTTTTGTCCACCGTAAAAATGTAGGGCGGTGCAACGAGCCGGTCCGAGCGAAAAGGTGTGATGCAGTGGACTGGGTTCGAATTGAAATCAAAATGCAAAATGGCGGAGTCGAGTGTGCTGGAGCTACAAGAATTCGAGGACTATTTCTGCTTGATATTTATACTTATGACGATTTTGATTTTGATTTGGACGAGAGCGAAACTTCAGTAAGTGCCAACGAAAACAATTTTATGTCTGCTAATGTTAATATAGGCTTTTAGCGTCGCTGAAACTAGTGTTAGATAGGTTTTCAGATATTCAGATCAATTTTGTATTAAAAGGAAGAGCAGGTAGTTGCTGCCACCATAAACATTCTGAATTAAATAACCAGATTCATGGAAAGACTTATTGATGTCAGTTGGTGATTTGTTTGAACAATGCTTCCATTTGCGATCTTCGAGGAAAAAAAAAATAAACATTTACGAGCAATTTAGGTAAAGCAGAATTTCAACGCTGTTGCGGTCAAAAAACCCGGCCCAGTTTGGGAGGAGATTCTTCTCAAGGTGGGAATAGAAAAAGAAAATACTGCGTCTGACAACGTTCCCCAACCTATACTCCAGCATTTCTGAGTACAATTGGGTCTGTCGTAAGAAAGAACAAACTTGGGGCAAGTGCTGTGACTGCAAACAAACCAGATGACATTTAGTTTTCAGCAGTCATCGACCATTGCACACTGGATGGGTGATAAAAAGAGCAAGAGACATTAAAAAATCCAGTACAGCAAATCATCTATGATCTTACCATCTAACTATGACCGGTTGATCCGTCAGTTAGTGAGTCAGTTGCTTTTAATTTATATATATATGTAAACATAAATAAATAATAAATAAATAAATTTGATTGTCATTTTTAATTTTAATTTTACAGGGCCCACACTGATAACAGTTGTATAACTGAAGTGGCTACCCTGTATAAATATTGTTATGTTAGTATTTTAATTGCGGTTTTCTCTGTTTTTAATTTTTGTGTGCTGTTTGTGAGACTGGGATTCAACCCAAAAAAAATCCATTCCAGATGTGTAGTGTCTCTTAATCTGATTTGTTGTTGGCAGTTTTGAATTTTCATGTGCCAGTAATGACCAATTAGAATAAAATTTCATGTCATCAGTATAAATAATTCAGTATATAAGCCTGGGAAAAATTGAGTGCGCAAAGAGAAACATATATATGTTTCTTTTTGCGCACTCAAAACATATTATGTTTTCTCAGACTACTCAATCTTGTACCTAGAGGCAATGGTCTTCTAGGTCAGCAGTAGTCGTCGCCAGGTTAGACTCTGGAGGAATGGAATAAATATGAATTTTTTTTTATTGGCTGTTCGTGTAACAAGAATGCCAGGGAGCGGAAGTGACCGGAATACCAGATTTCTGAGATTCAAAATTCCAATTCCCAGAGTTCCACCTGGCGACGACTAACCGCTGAGCGAGGAGACCGTGGACTCTGGGTACGAGATTGGCGAATACTAGGCAAAGTAGCCGTGAATCATAACTGCCCCTTTTTCGCTGAACCCTTCATATTATGTACACACTCCAACAACAATAAAAGACTCTGAGTGAGTCTATTTCTTGAACTGCTGGTTGAATAGTAATTAGCATAACCCAGTGGCTGACTATTGGCAAACTTGCAATTTGATTGGCTACACAGGCACCTACTATCGATCGATAGACGGCTCTCGGAGCGCTTGCATAGTTGTTTTGTGCATAATATGGCCAAAAAGTATTAAACAAAACATCAATTAATCAGTTTTATCGATATTCTATGTTTAATAGATCAGCCACTCAGGGTTATGCTAAAACAATATTAGACGGCTCGCTCTTGGTTTCTATCGACTTTGATAGTTGGCTCGGGGCTTCATCCCGCACCAACTATCAGCTGAGCTTGCTGTCTAATAATATATTATGATTCCTAATATTAAATGCTTTCAAAATTTATGAGCTTTTTGGCTGATGTGAAATTTTCACCAAATTTACTAGTCTTAATTGTATTGAAGTTTGCTATGATGTATGAAATCGATATTGCCATGGCAACGATAAACAGAAAACCTCAAAATCAATAGCATTACATCTTATAATATGGTATGGTCAAATAAAATATGCAAGAATATAAAAAAATGTTGTTTTCTTTGTACCACAAATGTTGAGAGCAGAATGTATAATAATTGTGTGCTGCAGTATGTTGTCTGTGGCCGTTAAACTCTGCTGTTGAGGCTTGTGCGGTTGCAATACCAATCGTCGATATTTTGCTGCTGTTGAGATTTGGCGAGTGTGGACTGTGTTTGTAACATGCCACTTGCTTTTTTTGGTGAGGGAAATGATGCCACTGAAAAATTGGATAAATGAAAAGTATTTCGTTTGTTTACATTTTGTTATGAGTTAATTACGACGCATATTCAACTTTAGAAAAACAGCGACTACAGTTTTGGAATTAATTTTCTATGGCTATGGTCACCAATTTTGTTAATTTTATTTCCAGCAAAGTTTTCTAAAGTATAGACCAATTTTCATTTCATTGCGAACTATTCGTTTAAAAAAGTAATTTACGATCATATTTTCCAATTTCATGGATTGGTTTTATCGACTATATAAATAAGTGCTCAGTGTCTGACAAGCTATAGACCTAGCCTACAGTGTACTCACTATCCAACAATAGGAGGGACATGTTTTAGTGTCCATATATGTTTTTTAGTGCTGTGCTGTGCTGCTGGCTGCTCTGTGCTGTGCTGTGTCAGTATGCGTACTGTGTGGTCAACTTATTTTACTTCTGCTAGGCGTATGCTTGCCTACTGAAACCGATTTGAACGCAAAATTTAACAAGAGTTGACCAGAGTATACACCTTTTTGAAATGAAAATGAAACCGTTTGATCTGTTATTGACATTTTATTCGCCTAATTATTTTCAAGGCGAACTTGATCGTGCGTGAATCAAAACAAACCGGCCGCGTGATCTTACGACATAGAGCTCGACGCTATTGTCAACTTTAAAGTTATAGAACTCCACTATATCCAAATATATCCAGCTAAATTTTAGTTATGTTGTCAAAAATTTATCAGCCTTCAACATATTAAAAAATAGGCCCGCGAGGCGTGCTCATGGCTACTGCATTTTTTACTCAGAGAATGCGCATACATGTAGCCCATGAGCCGATTAAACGAAATGGGTTAGGGACTCTCACGATTTCAATCAGTAAGTTATATTTTTCTCTACCCAGCAGTCATGAATCCACATCATCCCTTTATAACATGTATACTAGACATACTAGATATAAACATTTCCACGCCAATGGCTTTCGTTAACTCTCACCAGACCTCTCAATTGATAATATAGGTCAAGACTTCGTTCTCCGAGTTGTCGCCGTTGAGGATAGTGCAGCAACTTTGTTGGTTTTGTTATTTTTTTCTTTGGTGTATTGCATTTGATAACCCTAGCCCTAAGGCAACATCTCTTGCTTTGGCTAACCACACTAAAATAATCAGGCCCGTAGGGCGAGGGATGCGACAGGTGCGTCCGTGGACCGATGGCTGAAAATAAAGTGAATGAAAAGCTCTAATTCGCTAACTGGTGTAGTCTGGAAATGAAGCCTGAATCAACGAAGATAACATCGAAGGTCCGCCATTTGTAGATTTGCTGGGTGACATATTAAATTTTGGACCAGATCTTGAGATTCTATAAGCTGAATTTAACGTTAACGATAAATTCGACCTAAAACCCTCATACGGAATTTTAATCCCCAGGCTCTATCAAAATGAGAGAAGACTGGGTACCCCAATAATGAACTGCAAAAGGGCTCAGCATGTGTGTCAATATTGGATAAAATGGACCGAACAGAGCCAGAGGTCACAGAAGAGCGAAATAGAAAGGCCGCAGCAAAATCCTGTCAATCGATAGATACATTTGTCCGTAAATTGTAAATTACATGTCACATAAAGTTTCTTGCAATTGTTTGTCATTAATCCATTTTGAATTTAAAAAGTGCAAGAAATTTTTTTGTTTATACGTTTGCTTTTTGCTGCCTGGTTTCATATCAAAACGCACGAAATGCGAAATACAGTCGAACCTCTCCACAACGGCCACCTTGGGGACAGAGGTAAGTGGCCGTTGTAGAGAGGTGGCCGTTATGCTAGTATGCTTTGTAGCCTACAAAGCTAGTAAAGTACAGTGAGTACATCAGTTTGTACATCGTTTACTTTCTCTTTCGTGAAATTAAGTTGTCAAGGGTTGTTTGCTTGAGTGAGTGGCTGCGAGGTTCTATTTTAATGTGACTTACTGTGCCACCAGGCATTTTTTTTTTTCAATTTCGCAATGCAATTTAAACACAGAGCCTTATCAGCTGTACTCGATTTACGACTGAAATAAAAATACAGTACTGTAAAAGCGTAAAAAAAATGGAAAATAGAAAAAAATGGGGGCCTTGTACTTTCTAGTATTGTGTGATTCTTCCATCAGTGGCTAAACACGTGCCGCAATATAAGATACTGTATTGCCCGACGATGCGTGGTACAGATGAAGTTGCGTGACCTTTTATTACTGTACGCCAAAAAAGATAGGGTTTTAATGGCCGTTGCCGTTGTGGAGAGGTGGCCGTTGTAGAGAGGTTAAAACAAGAGTGAATGTATGGACTGTCCGCCGGGACAAAAGAAAGTGGCCGTTGTGGAGATGTGGCTGTTGTGGAGAGGTGGCCGTTAGTAGAGGTTCGACTGTATCAAAAATTCCCGGCGGTACCCCCCTACAAACTCGGGAGGCACTCGAAAGTTAGTACGCGCAAGGAAAAGGAGACATCTGCACGCAGGCTATCCCCTCCCCTTTCGCACTTATTACGGACAGTTTTGTTTGTCCCGACGAAAAGCTCATATATTTTATCTTACATTACAACGGTCACTTTTCCGCTCTCATACAAAGTTAACCTCGCTTATCTGTGCACTGTATATTGTCATGACATGTTTGACAACTGTCTTGCTCACTGTGCTGCGTGGCAGGCGTAACACAAAAGTTTCACTTCCTTGGTCTTTTACTGCAGTCATTAGACGTTGCTTAATACCGACAATTGTTCGTGTCCGTCTTATCCGGGTTCCACTGTACATACGAGGCGTTTCAATCACAGTCAAAACAAAGGGATTTGACTTCACGAAACTGAAAAAAAAACCTGCCAAAAAAACCCCTGCAAACTGTCAAAGCTATTTGCCTTTATCTCTGTAGTTGTGTAATAACCCGACCAATTACACGCCGCGAAATTATTGACATATTATAAATAGACGACGAATTATTACACAAGAATCCATCAAAGAACAGTTCTCATCTTGACTCTGCTCATATCCTAGCTAACTGAACTGGGTAATTACAGTACACTGCACGATTCACGTTTAACGTAAACAAATTTATTAGGTCACTTTTAGCAACACTCTGCTCTCGTAAACTAGCTCGCCGACTTGTCAGTTGCGGACAACAAACTCTGTTCAGTTTATTTACCTTCATGTCATTTTGATCAGTACATCTAACAAGACTTTAAAACCCAAGCTAATTTGAATACAATCACCCACTGTTTTCTTAAACAACGGAAACTGTGCTCAAATGAGATGATCTTATCTTTCGTCTACAAACCAAGCAGATATAAAGTTCGTCTTTAATTTTAGAAGATATTTTCATATTAAAATCATTCCTCGTTTCGAAAAAAATTTAACACACTTAACAATAGTAGATCTAAAATCCATTTTCTAATATCATTTTGTCACGATGTCCAACGTCAGACTCCCGAAAGCGCGGTGAATTAATTTTCTGCAATCCAGCACGCGGCTTTGATCTTTGTCACAACAGCATTCGCAGCATTCATGCTGACATAACAAAATTCTCAAATCACTCATCACTCATACTCTTCTGATTCTCGTCATACTGTAATATCTTTGTTTACACAGCAGCATTCGCGCTGACATAACAGAATCTAAAAATAATTATATAATTCACTGTGTAAAACTCGCGCCGTGATTGGTTTAGAACTGTTATCTATTAGAGTACAGACGCACGAATGACGTCACGAAGCGGGAAAACGCGCGGGCGCCCTGCCTGCTCCAACAAATCCTTCGCTCAAAACAGAGAAATATTTTCGTCAAACTGGAAATATTCCGTAGGAAATTCAATGTTGTTCAATTGATACGAATTTTAAATCGGCTGTTCAAGCTTGGCTAGAACTTGGAGGAAAATATGATGGTCCTTTAGCTCATAATTTGTGAACAGAATCCGATAAATTTAGCGGGATTAAGCTTATCGTTCGCCGTTTATAAGCGACTTGCAACGAGATTTGGACTGGAATAATTCAGATTGTTTTTCCTCATATCAGGACGGAATAGAGGTTAGTCTCTAAATATTTGCTTTTCGAAACATTTGCTGAGTTGAGCTGTAGTTTATTTTAAGCCGTTTAGTTTTCACAAAGTTTTATTTGAGTGCATGAAAACACTGTGGCCTAAACTCGATGTTTGTTGACATAATTTTTATCGGCTTATTTAGCGTACATTCAAGTGAAAATCCGAAGCGAATATCTCCAAAATTATATAAAACAAATAGATTCCATGTTGCCGTGGGTCTGTTCAGTAATAGATCACAGAAGACGTCAAAATGTGGTAAGAACATCAGTGACCAACGAGCCGCTGCGGCGAACCACAACATATCAATCACGTAGAAACCGAAAACCTCTGTTGTTGCTGTGAAATTTTGCATTCAACTCCTCGACAATCTTTTAAAACCAGTACTTTCTAAAGTTTTTACTCTCCTGCCTTCGTGGTATGATACACAAACTGATTAACTAGATATTTCTTCTTCTCGGACTGAAATTTTAAACGACTTGCATGTTTCTTGCCGCTTTTCCCGACTGTCACTGTCACTTTTTAGCGCAAACTTGTACCCGATCGGACGTGCACTGTTCACTGCTTGTAAAGCAAATTGTGCTACTCAAACATCAGTATAGGTGCTGCTAGCAGGTAAAATTTTGGACCGGTACAAGTTGTACGGACCGAGGCAAGCGAATAATCATCGCTGTAACCTTGAGATTAATGTGTGTGAATTGACGAATCTGTCAGTTTTGACGCTTGACAAAATTTTGTCCTGCTCTGGGGCAGGATGACGGCGCCTTTGAAGTTTGGTAAGGCTTGACAAAATTTTGGTAGGAAAAAAATCGCCGTTCGCACTTGTGAAACGGAACTGATGACAGATATTTTTGCAAAACAAACAAAAATTCGCCTAGTGCGGCCGGGCCCTAATCAAACAAATGAATTGTACGAAGGACTCTAAAAGACCGGCGGTTACTCAACAAAAGCTTCAACAATGTGACTCAATCAAACGCGACCCTGTTCGTGCAGTTGTCAAAGAAATACACCTACGTAAATAAAAACATTTAAAAACAAACGTGTCTTTCATATTTATTTTGCAACGCAATTTCTCTCCATATAGCTCACTAAAGATGCCAATCTTCTTTTTAAGCATTGCACTTGACACCACTGTCAATGAAGCGAAACAATCGAACAATGCCATATCATGTTCAGTTATTCAAAGAATTGTTACAAAAAAGTCTTACGAACAAAAAAGTCTTACGAAGGAATGTTAAGAATGCTTCGACGACGACAATAATGGGCACTTGCGCAAGCGCAGTACCCATAAAAATTGGAGAGGTGTTTTGTGGTGCTTTTTTACACGACACAGCGGAAGACTAGTTGGTCATGTTTTAATTGCGCTGCACGCATCTACTGCTGCCCTACTCATCGCCAATTTTATTAAATTATGATGGACATAGCGTACATTTATATTTACAGTCGAGGACTAAAGGTATTTTTTTCCTGTCCTTGCGTATTATATACGAAGCAGACGAAACTCCAGACTCGTAAAATTGAAAATAAAACACGATTTCCGGTTTCTTCGAAGACAAGTTTTGCATCGCCATTTTGCACCGGAAAAGCGGAAAGAGCGCTCGTGCCAGTCCTTCTCCCGCATCACACATTGCGTGAAGAGCGGACCGCCGGTTTCATCGCCCAGCCTTCTCCCGCCCTGGTAAAAACTGTGCGGAAACGCTTTTAATTTCGAAGAAAATATGACATTTAACATGAATATTCCTTGGGTTATCATTTATGAGAGAAATTTCATCACGAAAGTGAAGAATATCACCAAAAAAACGGCGAAAACATCACCTTACGATCGTCCGGAATTAGGGCAACTTGTCCGGATTTAGGGCACCCAATTTGACCAATTCTTTTCAATATTGCGACGAAACCAAGAAGGTTCAGGCGATGAAACTTCAGGGTCTACTTACAAACAGTTGAAGCTACATACTGGGGAAATTTCAGCTCGTTAGTGCTGTTTTGAGGTAAGATATAACGGTATTTGCAAAAAGTGTCCGGAAATAGGGCAACTGACTGTAGTTGCTGCCACGATAAACATTCTGAATTAAATAACCAGATTCATGGAAAGACTTATTGATGTCGGTTGGTGATTTGTTTGAACAATGCTTCCATTTGCGATCTTAGAAAAAAATAATAAACATTTACGAGCAATTTAGCTAAAGAAGAATTTCAATGTGTTGCGGTCAAAACCGAACCCGGCCCAGTTTGGGAGGAGATTCTTCCGGAGGTGGGAATAGAAAAAGAAAATACCGCGTCTGACAACATTCTCCAACATATACTCCAGCATTTCTGCAGTACAATTGGGTCTGTCGTTAAGAAAGAACAAACTCGGGGCAAGTGCTGTGACTGCAAACAAACCAGATGACATTTACATGTAGTTTGCAGCAGCCATCGACCACTGCACGCTGGATGGGTGATAAAAAGAGCTAGAGACATTAAAAATCCAGTACAGCAAATCATCTTACCATCTCACTATGACCAGTCGATCCGTCCATCAGTTAGTGAGTCAGTTGCTTTTAATTTATTATGGCTACTGCGCTTGCGCAAGTGGCCATTATTGTCGTCGTCGAAGCATTCTTTGTAACATTCCTTCGTAAGACTTTTTTGTTCGTAAGACTTTTTTGTAAAAATTCTTTGAATTTCTGAAATGTATTGTATTGTTCTATTTTTAGGTTGATGACTTCTCAATTGTTAAAGAAAGGGATTTTCGCTTCATTGATTGTTGTGTCCAAACTATTGTATTGTTCTATTTTTAGGTTGATTACTTGTATCTTTTATGATTATATGAGCATGGTCACGTTTGAGGCAAATTATTGAACTTTTGTAACGAAGTTGGTTTCCTTTTTTTCCCCCTCTGTTCAAACTGAGCGGTGAGTCACGACGCAAAAACCGGAGTAAAACAAAATCGCTTTTGTTTGCTGTACTTTATTTTCGTCAAGGAAAAAATATCCTTAGACACCCTATTGTAGTGGTGTACGAAGTCTACACATAAAGTTCGATCTACGTAGTAGTTTTAGTTAGCATTTCTGTGAAATGTAATTACCTTTTCCAGCCCGCTTTGAATTGAGGTTGATCGTTCATAGCTTCAGTTCAGTTGAAAGACTGTTGATGCAACTGTTCTTATGAGTGATTCAAACAGAATCACTACATGGTGGAGTCACTTGTACGTAGTGTCGAGCGTTTTGCTGTGTGCATTTGTGCATGTGTTGAGGAAAGATAAGAACGGAATGTTGATCTTTGGTTGAAAACAACAGTGACGTTAGACTATGTGTTGACATAAGATAACAGAATTGCGGTTTCTTTGTAAAGGATGTAAGTCATTAAGTTGCGTCTTTATTGATAAGTTGTACCAGTCCAAATGGCTGTTCTGTGAGCTTCTGTGACTTATTTTCTGCCATGTGAGGGTGAAACGACGGAGCAAGTTCTAATCTGTATAAGTGTATAGTGGGGGAAATCTATATTTTCTTTACCACAATGCATCTTTTTTCGTCACATTATAGTAGGAAGCAAGATGAGAACTGTTCTTTGATTGATTCTTGTGTAATAATTCGTTGTCTATGTCAATAATTTTGCGTCGTGTAATTGGTTGGGTTATTACACAATTACAGAGATAAAGGCAAATAACTTTGACAGTTTTGCATGGGTTTTTTTCTGTTTCTCAAGTTTCTTACTTTCTTGAAGTCAAATCGCTTTGTTTTGACTGTGATTGAAACTCCTCCGTATTAAGCAACGTTTAATGACCGCAATAAAAGGCCGAGGAAGTGAAACTTTTGTTCTACGCCTGTCACTTAGTCTACTTTTGTTTTAGCACAGTGAGCAGAGAACGTTTAGGTCAGTACAAGGGTCAAACACCGGAAGACAGTTGTCAAACATGTCATGACAAATGAAAATATACAGTGCACAGATAAGCGAGGTTAACTTTGTATCACTTAGAGCGGAAAAGTGTCCGTTGTCCGTATTTAGGGCTAATGTATAAGATCAAATATATGAGCTTTTCGTCGGCACAAACAAAAACTGTCCGTAATAAGCGGTTGTTCGTATTGGGGGTATTGCGTGTACTAACTTTCGAGTTCCTCCCGAGTTTGTAGGGTTTGTAGGGTGGTCCCGCCGGGAGGAGGCCGAATTTTTCATCTCGCCCAAAAAAGTCTTAAACAGCCCGGAATGACAAAATAAACAGCACACATGACTCAATTGACATATATTTTAAACTCTATTGAATAATACAGATCACGTTGACTCTTAAATCTAAACTTGTGAACCAAATTTCACCCGTCAGTGTGTTTTTCGTCTAGGGTACGAGCATATTTTATCAGTTAAACTTTGCATATTAGTAATTAACCGACGAGAATAAGTTGACAAGCTTATTTATCAATTCTGAGTATTTCTTAGTTCATAAGCTAAAAGGTTGTGTATGATGGTCGTTAATCTGTCACTGATCAACGTAGTTAGCTTTTCTAGGTTACTGTCCATTTAGATGGTTCAATTTTGTCATGCACTGAAAGCTTACTATAATCCTGCGAATGTTCGTCGTATGATCTGATGTTTATTTATCTTCTAGTCATCAACGTAGTTAGTGTGACTTCTTTGTAAGTGTTATTAGGTATAGGTGAAGCTTTACACGAGAAGTTGTTTACATGTACAAGAGTAGAGTATTGATGTTTTACGAAATAGTTGTGATTTTTTGATGTAGTACCTTTTCAACCGTTGGAAAACTTGCAGAGGCGTGGTGTTGAAAGTTTTATCATCCAAGTTTTCAAATAACAATTTGTATAGAGTGAGTAATGATATAATTTTGTTATGTCAGCGCGAATGGTGCTGTGTCATCAAACACTTTGCAAATTACGCCAAATAAAAGACGATATAATCTCTTTGTTGTTGATGGCAATATAAATTGTACATGTAAAAGTTGTACGCTTACGTGATTGAAATAATTAATTTAAATTGTTCTTTTCAAGTAAAGACCGTCAAGGGTTTTGTCATCATATAAAGGCAGGTTTTAAAATTGACGTAATGTAAATGGTATTGTGACAATTAGTTGTTTCAAGTGTTATTTTAGTAAAAGTCTGTGTCATCTCCTTTTTATGGCTACTGCGCTTGCGCAAGTGGCCATTATTGTCGTCGTCGAAGCATTCTTTGTAACATTCCTTCGTAAGACTTTTTGTTCGTAAGACTTTTTTGTAAAAATTCTTTGAATTTCTGAAATGTATTGTATTGTTTCTATTTTTAGGTTGATGACTTTTCAATTGTTAAAGAAAGGGATTTTCGCTTCATTGATTGTTGTGTCCAAACTATTGCATTGTTCTATTTTTAGGTTGATTACTTGTATCTTTTATGATTATACGAGCCATGGTCACGTTTGAGGCAAATTATTGAACTTTTGTAACGAAGTTGGTTTCCTTTTTTTCCCCTCTGTTCAAATTAAGCGGTAAGTCACGACGCAAAAACCGGAGTAAAACAAAATCGCTTTTGTTTGCTGTACTTTATTTTCGTCAAGGAAAAAATATCCTTAGACACCCTATTGTAGTGGTGTACGAAGTCTACACATAAAGTTCGATCTACGTAGTAGTTTAGTTAGCATTTCTGTGAAATGTAATTACCTTTTTCCAGCCCGCTTTGAATTGAGGTTGATTGTTCATAGCTTCAGTTCAGTTGAAAGACTGTTGATGCAACTGTTCTTATGAGTGATTCAAACAGAATCACTACATGGTGGAGTCACTTGTACGTAGTGTCGAGCGTTTTGCTGTGTGCATTTGTGCATGTGTTGAGGAAAATAAGAACGGAATGTTGATCTTTGGTTGAAAACAACAGTGACGTTAGACTATGTGTTGACATAAGATAACAGAATTGCGGTTTCTTTGTAAAGGATGTAAGTCATTAAGTTGCGTCTTTATTGATAAGTTGTACCAGTCCAAATGGCTGTTCTGTGAGCTTCTGTGACTTATTTTCTGCCATGTGAGGGTGAAACGACGGAGCAAGTTCTAATCTGTATAAGTGTATAGTGGGGGAAAATCTATATTTTCTTTTACCACAATGCATCTTTTTTCGTCACATTATAGTAGGAAGCAAGATGAGAACTGTTCTTTGATTGATTCTTGTGTAATAATTCGTTGTCTATGTCAATAATTTTGCGTCGTGTAATTGGTTGGGTTATTACACAATTACAGAGATAAAGGCAAATACTTTGACAGTTTTGCAGTGTTTTTTTTTTCTGTTTCTCAAGTCTCTTACTTTCTTGAAGTCAAATCCCTTTGTTTTGACTGTGATTGAAACTCCTCCGTATTAAGCAACGTCTAATGACCGCAATAAAAGGCCGAGGAAGTGAAACTTTTGTTCTACGCCTGTCACTTAGTCTACTTTTGTTTTAGCACAGTGAGCAGAGAACGTTTAGGTCAGTACAAGGGTCAAACACCGGAAGACAGTTGTCAAACATGTCATGACAAATGAAAATATACAGTGCACAGATAAGCGAGGTTAACTTTGTATCACTGAGAGCGGAAAAGTGTCCGTTGTCCGTATTTAGGGCTAATGTATAAGATCAAATATATTAGCTTTTCGTCGGCACAAACAAAATTGTCCGTAATAAGCGGTTGTTCGTATTGAGGGTATTGCGTGTACTAACTTTCGAGTTCCTCCCGAGTTTGTAGGGTGGTCCGCCGGAGGAGGCGGAATTTTTCATCTCGCCCAAAAAGTCTTAAACAGCCCGGAATGACAAAATAACAGCACACATGACTCAATTGACATATATTTTAAACTCTATTGAATAATACAGATCACGTTTACTCTTAAATCTAAACTTGTGAACCAAATTTCACCCGTCAGTGTGTTTTCGTCTAGGGTACGAGCATATTTTATCAGTTAAACTTTGCATGTTAGTAATTAACCGACGAGAATAAGTTTACAAGCTTATTTATCAATTCTGAGTATTTCTTAGTTCATAAGCTAAAAGGTTGTGTATGATGGTCGTTAATCTGTCACTGGTCAACGTAGTTAGCTTTTCTAGGTTACTGTGCATTTAGACGGTGCAATTTTGTCATGCACTGAAAGCTTACTATAATCCTGCGAATGTTCGTCGTATGATCTGATGTTTATTTATCTTCTAGTGATCAACGTAGTTAGTGTGACTTCTTTGTAAGTGTTATTAGGTATAGTTGAAGCTTTACACGAGAAGTTGTTTACATGTACAAGAGTAGAGTATTGATGTTTTACGAAATAGTTGTGATTTTTTGATGTAGTACCTTTTCAACCGTTGGAAAACTTGTAGAGCGTGGTGTTGAAAGTTTTATCATCCAAGTTTTCAAATAACAATTTGTATAGAGTGAGTAATGATATAATTTTGTTATGTCAGCGCGAATGGTGCTGTGTCATCAAACACTTTGCAAATTACGCCAAATAAAAGACGATATAATCTCTTTGTTGTTGATGGCAATATAAATTGTACATGTAAAAGTTGTACGCTTACGTGATTAAAATAATTAATTTAAATTGTTCTTTCAAAGTAAAAGGCCGTCAAGGGTTTTGTCATCATATAAAGGCAGGTTTTAAAATTGACGTAATGTAAATGGTATTGTGACAATTAGTTGTTTCAAGTGTTATTTTAGTAAAAGTCTGTGTCATCTCCTTTTTTTTATGGAAAGATAAATTTTACACGTAAAAAGGTGTTCGTCCCTGTGATTGAAATTGTGTTTCTAGAATGAGTAGTTGTTATGAATGTGAGTATTGTATTGTGTGACTTCTCCCCAGTATTATTCAAATGGCAGGGTTCAATTTTACGTTTCTTTCATCTGTTTTTTATTGACGAAGAGAGGTGACGTGATTGAAACGGTATCTCAAGTATTAGTGGTTTCAATTTTTACTGCAACTAAAAGGCTGTGTCATCTCTTTATTGTTGATGGAAAGATAACTTTTGCAATCTTTGACATGTGCAGTTTATCTTTCCACCAAGGACAAAGAGATTTGTTTACGTAAAAATTGAAACCATTTTATCACCAACGACATCAATTAACAATCTCGTAGCTATCTTATCAATAACGAACAGATGTCAGAAGATGAACTAATCTCCGCTCCATTCGAAAAAACCTATTTTTTTGTAAAGAAAATATTGTTACTTGTCGATTGTTGTTTTTAGTGTGAATTCAGCTGCACATAATGAGATGGAGGAGTCACATATAATTGAAGATACGAATTCAGTTGGACATGAGATGGATGATACTGGTAGCAATTACGAGGCTCCTTCCATGGAGGTCCTTCCAAATGAAATTCTTGAAATGATTGTTGATTTTTCATTAACAGGGAACCCCAGAAACATCGTGGACAACTTTAACGTTTTGAGTAGGGTAAACAAACACTTCCGAAGTATTACTACCTCATTCATTAATCGATTACCGCAAGTCAGTTATGATCGAGATATATGTGTTGGATATCACAGCATGCGGCGAATTTGTAAACTACGGGGAAAAGCAAGTGGTCTAGTCTTGGCATTGAAGGCCATAATAAGCATAATTATTCGACAACACGACAAATGCTGGACTGAAGATGGTAAACGGTAACTTCAGGCGTCGTTAATGAAATTTAAAAAGCTAGATAAATCACGGTGGTGCAGTTACACTTTTTACTTTTGATTAAAAGTTCAGTAATATTCCATCGTTAGGTCGATCAATACAATAAACAACAAGAAAGTTTTTATAGAGTGCATAGCAGTATTCTCAAAATTAACGGAAATGTCAACAAATATGATGCGTGAACAGGCTATGACATTATTTGTCAACTCCTGTAATTCTGTAAGGTACGGGTCGCACTACAGCCAATTTTGTTTACATAAAAAATTTTGTAATTTTTGGCGAGGAAAAATTTGCAAAAAATTCGCAAGTGCCAAATTTTGGTGGTGGTCGCACTCAAACCAAGATGTGTTTTCCAAAACTCTCCAGATTGATGTAAATGTACACTTAAACGGCTTGGGACCAGGTTTCGTACTTCGCTTTCTTGGTTTTCGTCGTTTCTTGTAGACTTGCCACTAGTCGTCTTCTTTGAGCGAAACCGGGCGACGCGCGACAACGATCGAGGAACGTCGCGAGAGGAAACCAAAACCAACGAAAGGGAAAAATAAAGGAGATTGTTTTGAACTTGAGACGAATTGTTCTCCAAATTGCCGCCGGTAAATTTGGTTTCGATCAGACCCAGTGTAGTCATAGACATTCGCGGCGTAATATCGATATTCATTTTCTTCGTTTTCCGGTCGAAATAATTATTAAAAGAGTCAGATGAACCAGGTAAAAAATTATTTTGTCCTGTAATTGCACGCGCTAAACTAGCGAATCTTAATTATCAAAACATAGCATCTTGCGTGAATGACAGTTTAATGGCTAAAACGGGCTAAAATAACAAAATTGTGTGATTTTCAAAAATTTGGTCGCCTCCAGGGCAACACTTCGGCTTCTTTGAAGATTGGCGAAAATTTGGCAATTCGCAAAAAAATTGGCAAAAAATTGAAACTGGGGGTCGCACTGTATTTTACGATTTTTACGTTACGTGTTGACATATTTGACACTTGAATAAACAAAATTGGTCAAAATTGGCTGTAGTGCGACCCGTACCTAATTACCTTTCCTTTCGAGTATGAATTCAAGATCGTACGACATTCCAATGCATGAATTAGTATTCTTGGAGCGTCGTCTCCGTTGATTTAAGCTTCATCTGAGTCGCAACCATCGAAAACCTTCCACTCGGTTTTCGTACAATATTTGGACAAAGTCAATCAAGTTCCGTATGCGAAGCCGGTCGCTTCGCCAACAAGTTAACTCGCCCACACTGAAGTCAACTCGCCTACATCATGTACCTAGTAATTAATTTGTTTAATAAGAGAACAGCGCGTACAAGTGTTCTAAAGACGCTGGAATAATCCTGGGGAATAACCTCGTTCTAAAAGCATGTTTACGTGTATAAATACGCGAAAGATATCAAGAAAGATAACAGGAATGTTCAGGTGTATTTCTTGTTCTAAAAACGTGTAAGCGAGCACGTACACAGTATAAACATCATTACATGTGTATAAATTGACGATCTTGCAACGTTTTTCAAACACTTCGCAATGCATTGAGCGTGCACCTAAAACAGAAACGCTCGGACAAGGCTTGACATACTTACTTACATGACATCGACAGCAGACAAGACTTCTAACCGCAGATCGAGCATAACGCACGCAACACTGACGTTTGTCACGGAGGCCCATCAGTTCTATGCCTCGATTCCAAGTGAAACCAACACAGTACGATAACTCCTCGTTTTCTTTCCTGTAATGTTACAACAATTTACCTCAATGTATTAACTCCTCTGTAACATCGATACTTGTAACTCTTGCGGGTCGAAGACGTCAGTGTTATCTTTAGTTTAATCAGTCCGCCGATCATCTGTTCACAAAAGCGCGACATTCTTTTGTATCTTGAATGAAGGAAATGGCGGTCGATTTTTACATACGTTTGTAGTTCTGTTTCAATTTTTCAGTTAATGCACTCTATGGATTTTTTTTTGTGTTAATTCTACTAGCTGTTAGCAGTTTTTTATTGCGTGCGTCATGTATCCAGCATGATCCAGAGAACAGATAATAATCTACGGAATGTAAATTAGGCTACGACCTCGTCGATGATGCATACAAGATTTACGAATGAACTTTATAATTTTAGAAACTTTACACGTCACCCTTCGAAGCTATCCGTATATCGGATACTATTTTTGAGCTAAAGCTATAAAGTTCCCGCTTTTAGCATTTATTAATAGGACTTGTTTCCATCACGCTTGAACCGGTTCTGCAAAACGTTTTCTATTCATTCGTCTAATAGTTCGTGCGCGAGCTTCCCTACAAAAAAGACCCTAGTTGTCCAGCTCTGTTATAAATTTGGCCGGCGTATGGCCGTTAACCTCTGTAATGGCAATAATTATGCACATCTTAATTAATTATTTTTGTGTTTCAAACGCAATGAAACGCGTTTCTTCTGTTTGAAACGCCTTCAGTTTGAAACCGTTTGAAACACATTTGAAATGCATTTGAAATAATTTGAAATGCGTTTGAAAAGCATTTCAAACGCTGCGTTTAAATGCGTTTGTAAAAAATCACCTTAAGCCCCCTTTTCCTATGGAGGGTCACATATTTTAATAAATTATTTATTTATTTTATTTATTTATTATCTACTCATTTAGTCACACGCGCGCGCGAGGGGTGAAGTCAGAGAAGAAAGTATTGCTGAGGGACCAAATAATTTTGTTATGCTAGCGTGAATTTACAACTCGAATGCTGCTGTGTAAAGAAAGATATTACAGTATGACGACAATCAGAAGAGTATGAGTGATGAGTGATTTGAGAATTTTGTTATGTCAGCATGAATGCTGCGAATGCTGTTGTGACAAAGATCAAAGCCGCGTGCTGGATTGCAGAAAATTAATTCACCGCGCTTTCGGGAGTCTGACGTTAGACATCGTGACAAAATGATATTAGAAAATGGATTTTAGATCTACTATTGTTAAGTGTGTTAAATTTTTTTCGAAACGAGGAATGATTTTAATATGAAAATATCTTCTAAAATTAAAGACGAACTTATCTGCTTGGTTTGTAGACGAAAGATAAGATCATCTCATTTGAGCACAGTTTCCGTTGTTTTAAGAAAACAGTGGGTGATTGTATTCAAATTAGCTTGGGTTTCAAGTCTTGTACTGATCAAAATGACATGAAGGTAAATAAACTGAACAGAGTTTGTTGTCCGCAACTGAGAAGTCGGCGAGCTAGTTTACGAGAGCAAAGTGTTGCTAAAAGTGACCTAATAAATTTGTTACGTTAAACGTGAATCGTGCAGTGTACTGTAATTACCAGTTCAGTTAGCTAGGATATGAGCAGAGTCACGTCACGCGCGAGGAGCGAAGCCCGGGGAGGGCGGGGGGGGGGGGGGGGGGCGGTACTACCAAAAACAATTTGGGTAGGGGTGTGCCGCTGGACTATAAAACCCCTTAACCTGTACCGACTACAAAACGCTAATTTTGCGACCCTGTTCCAGACTAAATGTTAAAAAAGATACCCTGTTCCAGACGATTTTTAACGATTTTTTTCTAACCCAAAAGGCTAAACTAGTAAGCAGCAGTTGTAAAGCTTCTTTAAATTCAAAATGGAATAATGACAAACAATTGCAAGAAACTTTATGTGACATGTAATTTACAATTTACGGACAAATGTATCTATCGATTGACAGGATTTTGCTGCGGCCTTTCTATTTCGCTCTTCTGTGACCTCTGGCTCTGTTCGGTCCATTTTATCCAATATTGACACACATGCTGAGCCCTTTTGCAGTTCATTATTGGGGTACCCAGTCTTCTCTCATTTTGAGATCCTGGGGATTAAAATTCCGTATGAGGGTTTTAGGTCGAATTTATCGTTAACGTTAAATTCAGCTTATAGAATCTCAAGATCTGGTCCAAAATTTAATATGTCACCCAGCAAATCTACAAATGGCGGACCTTCGATGTTATCTTCGTTGATTCAGGCTTCATTTCCAGACTACACCAGTTAGCGAATTAGAGCTTTTCATTCACTTTATTGACAGCCATCGGTCCACGGACGCACCTGTCGCATCCCTCGCCTTACGGGCCTGATTATTTTAGTGTGGTTAGCCAAAGCAAGAGATGTTGCCTTAGGGCTAGGGTTATCAAATGCAATACACCAAAGAAAAAATAACAAAACCAACAAAGTTGCTGCACTATCCTCAACGGCGACAACTCGGAGAACGAAGTCTTGACCTATATTATCAATTGAGAGGTCTGGTGAGAGTTAACGAAAGCCATTGGCGTGGAAATGTTTATATCTAGTATGTCTAGTATACATGTTATAAAGGGATGATGTGGATTCATGACTGCTGGGTAGAGAAAAATATAACTTACT
>MU827417.1:0-34408 GCA_029204205.1 Desmophyllum pertusum
TGGTAACATTTTTGAAGGGGCCGCTACTTTTTGGGGGATCGTTACTTTCGGGGGGAAGGGCGTTACTTCTCGGGGTTTCATAGAAGGGTAAAAAATCAACGTTACTTTCGGGGAGGCGTTACTTTCGGGGGGAGGGCGTTACTTTCGGAATTCTAAGAAATTTGTCTTCAAACGTCATTACCTTTCTACCTGACAGTGTTTGTCAATCTGACAAATCTATTTATGCTGAAAGTGAAAAGAAGCGCACTGCACTGCGAATCTTGGATGGATTTATACTCATTGAAAAATGAAACCTAATATAGTAACTTAACTTGAACAAAATGTTTAGTTATTGTCGTCTTACGTATTGCATTGAGTAATTTGCAGATATTTGTCTTCTTTGCCAATCTGATAAAGCTGCATTATCTGAAAGAAAAACGTACTGCACTGCACTGCACTGAAAACATTGCATGTGCTTATACTAATTCATAAATGAAACCTAATATAATAATTTAACTTAAACAAAAAATATATATTATTATCGCCAGCGTCATTACAAACTTAAAATGCTGAAAATATTTGGTTTGCATATTAAAAGCCTTTTTGTTTGATGATTTCACTGAACACCGACACCAATTCCCAAAATAAAATATTTGTCTGCAAATATAATTATTATTTATTTTCTCAGCAGTAGTTTGTACATTTAATGTGAGTACTCCTGGGGAGGGATTATGGGAATTAGAATAAACCCCCCTCTCACGCTCGTAAGTGGGTCACGTGATCATCCAAGCCATCTGCTTGTCGGTCGTCTCGCGTCAGCTGCGGATCAATACGTGTTTTCTGTTTTCAGTGCCCTTACTTTTAATGCTTGGCCGCTAGACTATATATTAATCATTTTTAAACGAAATTTGATATTTTAATAAAAGCGGATATGGGCCTTTGTCCATAGCCATATTAGTCCAAACAATGTTGTTTCATAATTGCCCAGTAAATAGAGCTCAGACAAGGCAGCTTTGTGGTTAAGTTATTGAGGGTTAAAGAGAAAAAGCATAAATATTGGTTATTTTTTTCCCTAGCAAAGGCCCTAATACTACCTTAATATATCTAACTGTGGGCTAAATTAGGTTCCATTGCCATTTTTGTCCCTAGAAATATAACAAATAAACTATTTTCCAAGTAAAAAAAAACCCTAGGCCTTAATTTGCTTGATCGCTGTAAGGGACGGACCATTATTTTTTGAAGGGGGGGGGGGGGGGGGGGGGAGGTGGGGCAGTAGTAATTTTTTGTATTTTATTTCTTTAATAAATATTTATTAATTACAAAAAGGTTACAACACTGAGTTACACTAAATGACACAACGGCACTATACAACTCTACGCTAAAAAACTACACTACACAATAAATTGGCCTAGACAACACACACTAAGCTACACTGTATACGGACACCAAAATCTGCAGGAAAAACAAAATATTCGATACTCGAGGAGACGACAGCTACTGATCTATTAAATGGAGTAGAGGTTCCCATTTCTTATTATGTAATTGTAATTTATTTTTCTTTCTCGCAATGAAACGTTCAATTTGATATGTTTTCTTAAATTTCTGAAGCAACAGCATAAGAGAAAGACAGTTCTTATTTAATTTAGTACGATAGATAAAATATTTAATTTCCAGAATAATGTAATTAACTAAGATATTATAGTAGCTAGGCTGATGTAGTCCGAAAAGTATATCTTTAATATCAAAGAAGCCAAAAATTAGTTTTTGTGTTTTGAGAATGGAATATACCTATTTCCAGAAAGTACTTACTATTGTACAGTATTGAAAACATGCCACACATATATTTGATGGAAGGTAGTTAAACAAAACAGTTTCCACAGACGCATAAATTGAATCAAAAGCGCTTTTGCGCCAACTCATGAATGGCCTGGGGAGAAATGAGAACAGAAGATGAAACTCACAAAACTAGTCGGGGAAAGGGCCGCACTTCTGACGACAAAAGCACAAACTTTACCGCGAACTCTTGCAGCTCGGTGGCTGGACTTTCCGAATTTCTCTCCTTTCGTCTTCACTTGCAAGGAACTCCTTGAATAATTTTAAGTCATATGAAGTTTTCTTCTTCGTGTTAATATTTTCCTACTCCTCTGTGAACGATTTCATGTCGGCTTCAGTGAATTTCACGAATCTATCGCTCGCCATTTTCAACCGGAGTTTGGCAGCTTTGCACAAAAAGCCATGCAAAAGCGGGAAATGACGTCATCGATATCCTCACTAGTGAGGATATGGAAAATACGCCACTCGGTCCCGGATGTAGTTTCGTATGAATTTTACGAGTGGTCTATTTTCCAGTAAAAACACTCGTGTCTATATAATAAAAAAAGTTTATGTGGGTTAAATTCTGTGGATTCATCACAAATTCTGTGGGTTCATCAGGCACAGATGTCTCAATCTGATCTTCAACGCCAGTATCTTTTGATCAGGAAGAGCAGGAAAATGAAGCTGCTGGTGATGAAGAGGCGTTTCCCAAAGTCACTCCAAGAGATTAAACAAATAAAAGAAAAACTGAAGCTGTATCAGACATACCTAGGCTCATCGACAACAAACGGAAACACCTTAAGAAAACGCTAACATCTGCTCAACGGGACCAAAAACGTTTAGAAGCAGCCTTAGAAGATGCTTGCATAGGAAGAGAAATTATGGACTGCTTCAACGAATCTGCAGCAAACACTGCTAAAGCAATTGAACGCATTTCAGATACGATGAAGGGGTTGTCTGATGTTATTGTACAGGGCACGACTCTCCTTGCTAATGCTCTTGCAACACCCCAGCACACCCATGTCCCTCAGCATCCCGGACTGCACCACATGTACAGCTAAATTATTATCAGCAATCAGGTTGACATTTTTTTCAGCCTAGAGGTTTTTGTCAGCCTATACCAGCATCTGTATTGTTTCATTCATCTTCAAGGCATATGCATAGAGATTCTGCTAATCAAGTCTTACCAGATAAAGTACTAGATAAAGACAATTCCTACTTTGAACTGTAAAAATCTGTATATACATAGGAGATATTAACCTCAGCGTTTTACAGTTCAAATTTGGGATTTTCCTTAATTGACTGTCCTGACTGTCCTTGTATTCTTGTTTAAAAGACAGCCTGTTTTACACTTGTGTTATATTAATTTTGTTGAGTTATTTAACAATTTCTCGCCGAAGGCGAAGTGAATATTGGTGAATATTTACCGAGACGAAATTTCTGTCACTTCATCCGACACAAACACGCCCGCCCTGGTTGGCCACACAATCTGCAGGGTACATAATTCTGTCTCACAAAATCAGTGTTGTCCCATTTAAAACTATCAATAGTAGTCAAAGTTTTCTTCCGAATCAATTTGAAATAGAAACTGTTTGTCTACAGTCTGAATAATTAACAATTAAAAGAGATAATCCGGAAGGTGTTCTTTAATGTACTCAGTAATAACATCTCTCACACATAATCCTTCTGCAGAATTATAAGACAAAAATATGTCTGGTGCAACATTAGGTTGCATTTGCTTATCGTACTCAATTTGTCTTTGGATATTATCATCATCTATGTGCATGTTATTGTTATTGGTCGATTCCGGTGAAACTTAATAGGAATATTGTCGGATGATGGAATTACATTGCATGTTTTTGTTATTAGTCGATTCGAATTACATCATGATTGTCGTTTTACTGGTATATCGCGATTTTCGAGTGATTTTCAGGGAATTGCGGAGAAGCAATTTTTGTGTCCAAGTTTTTGGAGCTTGAGAAGCGTCCTAAATTAAACGATCGGATTATCTAGTGGTAAATCATAACCTCTTTTGTGATGTAACAATTCTGGCTGAAAGTTATTGGCTTCTGAGGGAATACAATTGTAAAAGTTAGACTTTGAAATGGTCGATATCTTTTTTGCAAGGCTTTTTGGCAATTCCGTTTCTGTTACATCACGATACAGTACACCAAGGTTACCTCTCTCGCGTATCAATTGCTGAAATTCTATATTCGCGACAAAAACTTGGACACAAAATTACAGTTTTTCCCGTCTCCGAAGATCATACGAGGCAATAATGTATTCAACAACGTGTACCTTTGAAAGCTGTGAATCTAAGTATGATAATTATTTATATTCCAGTGCATGTGCCGTAAAACTGAGAACAATAACGTGGCAATTAATCCCGTACATAATTTATTAAATAAATTATTAGAAAGTAAAAAATATATATATATATATATATATTCTTATGAATGTTTCGGGTATTGTCGGCATCAGTCAGCACGGTCCGTGCATACTCTTTAAATAAATACATACGTAATGAGAGCAAGGGTCCTGCGCGACCTTAAACGCAACTGTTAATTAATTTAAACTACGAGTAGTCCCTAATTTTTCTCAGATCGAGCGGGGGAGCGCGCGCGAAGCGCGTGGAAATCTAGCGCCCGCGAGAAGACGCGACGCCACGGGCTTCGCGCGCGCGCTCACCGGCTCGATCGGAGAAAAATTAGGGACTACTCGTAGTCTAAATTAGCATCGTCTTACGTATTGCATTACGTAATTTTGCAGAGATTTGTCTTCAAACAACATTGAATTTCTACCTGACAGAGTGTTTGCCAATCTAACTCTGGGCTATCTGTAAGTGAAGCGTAGCGCAATGAACTGCAAGCCTTGCATGGGTTAGTATATACTCATTGAAAATTTAAATTTAATATATAATAATTGAACTTGAACAACATTTTTAGTTATCATCGTCATACGTACGTATTTTATTACCTAATTTTGCAGATATTTGTCTTCAAACGCCATTACATTTTGTTCCCGATAGCTATGGAGTGTTTGCCAATTTAATTAGAATACATTAGCATACATTATTTAGGTAAAGGCCAATGAAGGAAAACCGATAGCATAGTTTTAATTGCCATTTATTCAGCTTAGAAACGATTCATAGCATGATGGCATAGGGTGTATTCCATGGAAGTTATGCTTGTTGAGACAAAACCACCTCAAAATGTTCAATTTTGTGGCATTCACCATTGAAGCGCACAGCCCTTTAAAACTAAAAACATGAAACCTATAACATACTAGGTAGATCAATGTTTACGTTTTCCTTTAGCCTCCTCCGCAGGCAACTCCTGGGTCTCCGAGGTCTGGGGCAAGAAAGGGGCAAAAGAGCGGGCACTGGGGCCGAGGCGAGCGAAAAGCGTCCTTACTTTTCCTCTCTTCCTGTCCCCCACCCCACTCAGTCACCTTTTTGTCCTCCATACCAGTCTCTTTCTCGTGCCTTTATGTAAGAGTTGCCTGCGGAGGAGGCTAGTTTTCCTTATTGCATTACATATTTTCGCAGAGATTTGTCTTCAAACACGCCATTACATTTCTGCCTGACAGAGTGTTTGCAAATCTGATAAATCTGTTATATCTGTCCGTGACATGAAACGAAGCGCACTGCACTGCAAACCTTGGATAGATTCTTAATATATTTATAGCGATGAAAAATTAACCGAATGTCATAATTCGATATTTAAGAAAGAAAAGTGATCCTCACTGTTGTGTTGGCAATTTAAGAAATTGCAAAGATGCCAGAAAAAATTCCGAACGTAAATGGGATTTGAACACATGACCTCCGCGTTATCGATGCGATACTCTACATGCACACGTGATCTGAGCTATGATCATGAAGCCACACATAGGGAGCACAGCAAATTGTGGTTTTATATATTTCTGATTTTTATTTCAGGCTCTTAGTCTTGTCTCGCATTGTTTGTAGAGAACAATATATCCATACTTGTATGCGCATGCTCCATGTTCCCCTGATTTCAGCTAAGGGTCTGTATTAAAATTCAACATATTAACGCTTTCGTATTTTGTGCAGTTAATAAATAACATAGTTGCCATCAATTTATCCATCTTGCAAATTTCATTTCCATAAAAAATGCAATGACGCCGTAAACCTATGCAAATTATCTTGTGTAACTATGACACTATGGAATGCCATATGCCAATTAGAAAATTGTCTGTCCTTTATAGATCTTTCTTACAACATGATTGGACATTTATAAAATGCCTAATGTTCTTTGAACGCGTTAACAGATCTGTATAAGTGTCGCAAATTGTGGTGTTTTTTTTTTAGCTAAAATAATTGCTTTTCGTTTGATTCACATGTCTCATTTGTAATAATCTTTGAGAATTCTAATCTGCAGAGGTCCAGAAGTAAAATAATAAACAATTATTGGATGAGGTTTGTGCATGATAGCAAGAATTATCTGCCAAAGCCGAAGGTTGATGCGGACAACACAAACCGAGGCCATGATAATTTCGAAAAACGAATCCAATAATTGTTTTATTATACATACTTCATTGTTACTTATTTTGGCGGGACTTAATTTTCGCGATTTTCGCGATTGCAAAAAAATCGCGAAATTGAAGACCCGCGAAAAAAAGTTATCGAGAATTATCAAAGCTTAGGCGGACAACACAAACCGAGGCCATGATAACTTCGCTATCGTGCGAAAACCGAATCCAATAATTGTTTTATTGTCGTCAATCTTCAGATTGGCAGAGGTTAATGTAGTGAAGCGCAGCCTCGCTCCCATTCCGGGAGATTTGGCGAGCTCATTCGTCATGTTTGCAGTCCGTTCGTGCAAAGTATTTTCGTCGCTGTTTTTTGCCGTTTTTTTTGCTGTTTTTTCCACGCCCGTGTTCTTGTTTTTGCTGTCAATAACCGGACAATGGCTCAACCTGGCAGTACTGTGTCATCGTCGACCGCTGTGTTCACCACAGAACCAACCATCCGCACCACGGCTCCGCAGGTGTTCTGTGTGACGTCTTACGCGACCTTGCCGTCTTTGTCGATAGCATCCTCGCGCTCAGCTGGCTTGTCATCCGCTCGCTCGCCGTCAGCGTTCCAGAGACCGGCCCCGGTCAACCTCCAGCCGTACCTACAACCCATGATTGCAGCAGCCGTGCAACAAGTCTTTCGGTGCCTGCAGCCAGCATCTTTATCGCCCGTTTCTCCCGCGCCTGGTTCACTCGCGCCGGGTTTGCTCGTGGCCAGTACACACAGTTCTGCACAGTCGGCCGCTCCTCCAGTCACCTCGTCATTCCTTGGTGAATCTGTATATTTTCCCAGTTTTGTTCCTACTGTTTGTGTGGCTACGGGGACCCCCTTCGACTCGCCTGGCTTGCTCGCTGATTCCTTGGCCGGCTCCACCACCCCCACCGAGTTTGGCGTCGCCGTCGCCGTCGCTGTTCAACGTGCCCACACGCGTTGCACGGCCGGGCTTTGACGTCGGACCCGGTCATGACCACCGATTCCGCCAAAGTTGGTCGAGCAAATCCAAATCCTCTGGCTGTGGAGAAGGTCGAGGGTCCCAACACGACCCTCTCCTTTCTCGGTATCGAAATTGACACTCCCGGCTGAGAAAGGTTCCGCCCTACGGGATCTTCTCAACTCCTGGTCACCTGTTTGTCACCGTCGAGAGCTGGAGTTTCTCCTTGGTCACCTCCATCACGCAGCCAAAGTAGTCTATCCGGGCCGCCCCTTTCTCCGCCGGTTGACTGATCTCCTCCGAGGCGCGCGCTCTCAGTCTCGTTTCATCCGCCGTAATCGCGACACTCAGGCCGATGTACTATGGTGGTCATCTTTTCTCCGGGATTGGAACGGCGCAAGTTTCCTTACCTCTCCTATCTGGTCGCACCTGTCGGACCTACAGGTGTATACGGATGCCGCCGGGGCTATCGGTTCTGGCGTCTATCTGGACGGCCTTTGGTTCGCTTGTCGCTGGCTTGCTGCCCAACTCTCCGCGAGCATTGCTTTCAAGGAACTATACCCCATAGTTGTAGTCGCCCACATTTAGGGCCCTCGTTGGCAGGGGCTCCGGGTCAGTTCCTATGCGACAATCGCGACGTGGCCGACGTTATCTCGAAACGTTTCTGCTCTGATGGGCGCTCGGGAGTCTCCTCCGCAGCTTGTTCCTCGCGGCCGCTCGACACTCGTTTTGGGTATCCGCTGCCCACGTGCCTGGGCGCCATAACTCTATCGCTGACTCACTTTCTCGTTTTTCAGTTGCAGAAGTTCCGCGCCCGGGCCCCCTTGGCGTCTCCGGAACCCACCCACATCCCAGCTCATCTACTAGAGGAACTGAACCTGCTGTCCTCCACCAGCGCGTGAATCAATTTTTCACTCTCAGCCTGGCTCCGTCTACTCGCTCGTTCTATTTGTCAGGACAGCGCCGTTTTGCTGAGTTCTGTGTTGCACATGGCTTGCTGCACTCGTCGGGTTCTCCCTTTCCAGTGTCTGAGTCTACGCTGGAACTCTTCGTCGCGCACTTGGCCTCCTCAGTCTCCTATCGCACCGTTAAAAGCTACTTGAGCGCCGTTCGTTCCCAAATTGACTTGGGTCTCCGTGACCCGGTTGCCAATCCTCGCCTCGAACGCGTCCTTCTGGGCATCAAACGCGCTCAGTAATTGAAGGCCCCCGCCCATACGCCTCGTCTTCCCGTCAATCAGAATCTCATGCTGTTGATTCGCTCATCTTTGAACCTTGTGGACACTGGCTGTGCTATGCTCTGGGCAGCTTTTTGTACGGCCTGGTTTGTTTTTTACGCGTGTGCGAGATTACCACCCCTCCTGCCGGCTTCGATCCAGCCGTTCACCTGTCCCTCAGCGACGTGGCCGTAGACTCTCATCTCCATTCGTGTGCTGCTTTCCATCAATTTTTCAAGCCACAGTTTCAGGATCGGTGCAGCCACTTCTGCTAGTTCTGCTGGCCTACCTGACTCGATGATTAGAACTCTGGGTCGCTGGTCCAGCGATGCGTACCTGATCTACGTCCTCACATCTCGCGCTTCTCTTCGCCAAGCAGCTTCGCAGTTGGCCTCGTCACCGTAGCATCAGTCGTTTCGTCGCAATTCCATGATTAAAGTTGTTGTTAGTTTACACTCGCGTCTGTCGTTTCTCCCGTGTTTTTTTCGCTTCGCATTCTCGCTCCGCCGGGGAATGCAAAGTCTCGGGCACCAGTTCCTACTCCCCTTTCGCTGCTTGGAGCCTTCCTCCCCTTCGGCTCGTCAGTTTGACGTCGGTTTCCATAGCAACCGTCCAAGCACCATCAGTCGGGTCCCGCCTTCGCTTCGGGGGCCACAACACTGGTGCCTCGCCCCTTTGCATCACCAGCGATACCCCGCCGTCCTTTCGTGCGTAGTATAACATGCATTAATTATACATAACGTATTGTTACTTATTTTGCTGGGAATTAATTTTCGCGATTTTTGCGATTGCAAAAATATCACGAAATTGAAGACCCGCGAAAAAAAGTTATCGCGAAAATTAGCGACGCGAAATTCAATATCCGGCTATAATACCCCTGTATAAACTTTAAAGACAGTTCTCAGTTCATATGATTAAAACGGAGCATCCTTACATGAAAAATTCTGGACTCCGGGGTTATAAATATGCCTTGCAATACAAGAGTGAAAAGACATATCGTAAATGCTGCCCTGTGTAGTATAACGTTGTATCTCTTTGTTGTAAACAAACATGTCAATCTGTTGTACGTTTTGTTTTGTTATGGTCTTGGTCCTGTTCAACACAATGCAAAATATGGCTATGTAAAATTAAATTCTTTAGCGCCGATTCTCAGACTACCTGTTTGTTAATGCGGATCAGCATTCGGACAATTTTCGAAAAATTTAGTTCCTTTTAACACGATTTTTCTGCCAAATCGTGAAACTTAAGTCTCGCCAAATTTGCCTCTTCCAATATTCGCGAAATTAAGTTCCCGCGAAAATAAGTAACAATAAGGTAAATCATCATTTCGGGCTTAACTTTGCAGCGTTTTATTTCCTTTCCTTACTTTCCTTCGCGGAAAGTGGAGAATTTTAATTTCTTTTTTGCTGCCGGCGCTGTAATGAAGCGAACGATGTGTGGTACACGTGCATGACAACAATAAACATGTCTGTAGGTATGACGCGTAATTACATGATAAATCCTAGTGTCTGTAGTTATGACGGGTCAATTCGATGGTAATGGTATTTATATAGCGCATTTCCAAAGTTCAAATGCGCTTTACAATTCAACTCAGCCTATACCAGCATCTGTAGTGTCTCATTCATCTTCAAGTCATATACATAGAGCTTCTGCTAATCAAGTCTTACCAGATAAAGTACTAGATAAAAAACAATTGCTACTTTGAACTGTAAAAAGCTGTATATACATATACATAGGATATATTAACCTCGAAGTCTACGCGAACGTTTTGGCGAACATCTTCGCAACGTTCAAAAGAAGACTCCTGGTTTCCCTGTGGCCGATCGAGCATTTCAATTCTGCCTGCCACACTCTTTCTGACATCATGATCGGGGGGTTGAGGATGTGCACCGACAAGCCTCTGAAGAAAACAGCAGGAAATGGAAATCATTTTTAGGCTCGGTACTACACAACGACAGGGCCTAAATAATGCTTTCCATTTCCTATGAACTGCGCGCGCATGGTGCTGCCTCTGCGCGCGCCCATGCCATTTATTTAAAATTTAAGCCACGCATACCAATAACGGTATTCATACTGAAGAAGGGCTATGCCCGAAACGCTTGTGACTATTCACTATATGACACTTTTTATCTATTTTTATCTATTTTTAGTCTTTTTCACGTTTTATTAGTTATTTTTGAATTGAAGTATTCATTCAAGTGTCACGCATCATCCGGGAGAACAACTTCTGTTCAAACAACCACTTATATTAACCTCAGCTTTTTACAGTTCAAATTTGGGATTTTCCATAATTGCCTGTCCTTATATTTTTGTTTAAAGGGAATCTCGGCTGAAAAACAGTTTTGTTCCAAATCATAAGTTAGTGTTTGTGTAAAACTGGTTTAGGGGTTTGAAGTCGATAATTCTTTAACTGGTTTGAATACTAGGCGATTTGGTTCTGCTCTTTCTACTTTCAAATTTCCCGCGCGCCGCCATGTTTGTTTTCGCAAAGCTTGATGGAAGGTTATGACGTCATTGTGTGGTCGTGCGTTGCATTTTGGCTTTCAGTTTGGACTCTATCATGTCGTTGTCGCGTTAAGTGTTCTACGAAGTATCAGCCTCGCTTACTTTATTTGTATTTCTATTTTTGGCTGATTAAATCTTTCACAGATCCTACGTATACCAGTAACATCCTCGTTCGCGTTCCTTTGCCACTTTAATTCACTTTTAGTTTTCAATACGTCAGCTTAAGTTAGCATTGCGTGAAATTAGCGATATATACGTGCATCTAATGCGTATTCTGGTTCAATAACCGCGAAATCTTCTTCCGTAGCCTCCAAATTAAAGTCTCCGACCACGCAATGACGTCATCAAATTACCATAATGAAACATGGCGGCGCGCGGGATATTTAAACTGAAAACAGAACACTTCGCATTCGAACCAGTTACGGAAATATCGACTTAAAACCCCCAGACTAGTTAAAGAGAACCATTAAGTATACGTTAGAGCTAAAACTGTTTATCAGCCGAGATTCCCTTCAAGAGACTGTTTTACACTTGTGTTATATTTGTTAAGTTATAACATGATATTCTAGGTACAGTGGAACTGCCATTAAGGGGACATCCTCGGGACCAGGAGAAGTGTCCTCGTAATGTTCTCGTATTTTTCGCAGTTAATAAATAACATAGTTCCTATCAATTTATCATATATTTAAGCCAATTGCAAATCTCATTCCATAAAATATGGAACGAAATATAACGAAATATGCAAAGATAAAAAATATGCAACGAAATATGTAAAGAACGCCGTAAACCTACGTAGATTCTCTTGTGCAATTTTGAGAAGTTTCGGTTAAGCCATATGCTAATTAGAGAATTGTTTGTCCTTTAGAGATCTTTCATACAACATGATTGAACATTTGTCAAATGCCTTATGTTGTTTGAAGAGGTTACATTATCTGTAAGTATCGCAGTTGTGGTTTTAATTTTGTAGAATAATAGAATAACTTTTCGTTTGATTCCCATGTCTCATTTGTAATAATATTTGAGCATTCTAATCTGCAGAGGTCCATAAGTAAAATAATTAACAATTATGGTCGAGGTTGAGCAAAATATCGTGATTTGTCAGTGGCGAGCTGATCAATTATTTGATCTGAGAGACACTGGCAAATCACGATATTTTTGCGATAACCGAGTTCAATAATTGTTTTATCATTCCATCCCTGAGTTTGTTTTTCGCAATTATTTTCGGGAAGCGGGAAGCTGCGCTCCTTGCTGAAATGATCGCAGAAATCCTTCTCAGTTCAATAATTTATTTCGTCGACTGCAAATTATACATAAACATACAACACATAAATTCAACTTGCCTTCTTTCTATTCTCGCTGTTTTTTGGTCTAGCAGACATGTCAAATCGCTCTCCGACAACTCTGGAAAACAAGCTGCCATTTTTCACAGAAGTGGACACAACTACGCATGAGCAGAACATTATTTGCAGCTAAACAACTTTGCACCGTTGTGCGCATAAGTAGACCATTATTCGTAGACAGTTATTTCAGATCACGTGGTGGGTTCTTGGCAAATAAAAAGGGAGAAAAGACAAGCATCGAATGACAATAAACAATTATTGGATTCGGTTTTCGCATGATAGCGAGGATTATCCAGGCCGAGGTTTGTGTTATCTGCCGAAGCCGATCGAAGGTTGAAGCGGATAACACAAACCGAGGCCTTGATAATTTCGCTATCATGCGAAAACCGAATCCAATAATTGTTTTATTATATACATTTAAAATACTACCTTATTGTTACTTATTTTGGCGGGACTTAATTTTCGCGCCGTTTTCGCGATTGCAAAAAATCACGAAATTAAAGACCCGCGAAAAAAAGTTATTGCGAAAATTAGCGACGCCAAATTTAATACCCGGCTATAATACCCCTGTATTAACTTTAACGTCAGTTCTCAGTTCACATGATTATAACGGAGCATCCATACAAGAAGAACTCTGGGGTTAGAAATATGCCTTTGGTATTTATGCAATACAAAAGAGAAAAGACATATCGTAAATGCTGCCCTGTGTAGTATAACGTTGAACCTCTTTGTCGCAAACAAACATGCCAATATGCTGTACGTTTTGTTTTGTTATGGTCTTGGTCCTGTTCAATATCATTGCAAAATATGGCTATGCAAAATTAAATTCTGTAGCGTCGATTCTGAGACTGCCTGTTTAATAATGCGGATGAGCATTCGGAAATTTTTCACAAAAGTTAGTTCCTTTTAACACGATTTTTATGCCAAATCGCGAAATGTAAGTCTCGCGAAATTTGCTTCTTCATTATTGGCGAAATTATAAGTTCCCGCGAAAATAAGTAACAATAAGGTAAATCATCTTTTCGGGCTTAACTTAGCCGCGTTTTATTTCCTTTCCTTACTTTCCTTCGCGGAAAGTGGAGTGTTTTAATTTCTTTTTTGCTGCCGGCGCTAATGAAGCGAACGACGCGTAATACACGTGTATGACGTCAATGAACATTTATCTAGGTATGACGTGTAATTACATGCATAAAACCTACTGTCTGTAGGTATGACGCGTAATTACATCATAAATCCTAGTGCCTGTAGTTATGACGCGTGAATTCGATTGCAGCGTAAAATTAGCTATACAGTCAACTCTCTCTAAGAAGGACACCGTCGGAACCGGCACCAACTGTCCTTCTTAGAGAGGTGTCCGCCTTATAGAGAGCCGAGGTAACCTGACACCAGTAATCCTGAGATAGTAGAAACAGAAGGTACGGTACAGTAAATACACATAAATTCAGGTCGTTTATTACGAGTTAGAAATTGAAACAAGACTAATAAAATAGGAAGGTACACTCATTTATTCAAGCAAAAGTTAAGTGCTTCTAAGAACTGTACTGTACAAAATAAGACAAACTGAAGGACGTATTTGCTACTGTAATACAAATATTGCTTCAATCCCCAAATCGTATTTGCTGTCATATTCAACATCTATTCTTCGCTATGAAGTACTTTTTCACTAGCCTGCCTGGCAGGCGTAGAAAGGGGAGGGAGGAGGGGAGTTCGAGCGCGAAGCGCGAGGGGAGAGCGCGAAGCGCGATCGGCGAGAAGGGGGGCACGGAACGCCTGCTGTGAAAGCCGTTTAATTTGCAATTCCGCCCACCGATATTTTTGTAATCCAATAGCCCTTTTCACGGTTAACCTGAAATATTTGCATAACAATATAGTTAAACATAGAAGCGAGGCAATTTCGGGCACAAGCTGTAAAATATCGTGATTTTCTTGAGTTCCTTGAACTATGTTAGTATAAAAATAGTTTTAAAACGGAGAAGAACTAAATATACAACTCTTTTGGTTAAAGTTTGCCGTAAAGATCGTATAACGATCTCGCTGTTGCTTATGCGAATCTACTCTTTATTAATAGAGAAAAGTCGTTTTACAATTTTTTTCTAAAAACAACGTAAACTAAAAGAATCGTAGTTCTTCTATATTTTAAAACTGTTTTTATACTAAAAGGGTTTAAGAAGCTCAAGAAACACGCGATGTTTTACAGTTTGTGCCCGAAATTGCCTCGCTTCTATGTTCAACTTATTGTTATGCAAATATCACAAGTAAACCGTGAAAAGGGCTATTAAGTCAACTGTCAATGCAACGACCAATCACGCTACATGGTTGACTTCACGTGGAAATTTTGAAGGTGTGAAAAAGTAATTCTTGCATGAACGAGCAGCCAAGTATCATGAGAAAATCTTCAGAACGGAATGGCCGCAACTCTCGCAAAGGTTCGCAAAGGGGGAAGAAAGCAATTATGTGGTGAAAGTTAGGAAGGGCTTCCTTTGAAAGTTTATTTTCACCGTCGGGAAGAATAGAAAACGGTCCGGGGCTGGCTTTGGCTGTGAACTCTGGATGTCAACTGCGCGGACGATCGGAACAAAAGACAGCTTCCCACGACTATCACTCCAGAAAGAAGCAATCGATCGAAAATGCCGGGCCCGGCTTGAAAGGAAATGCAAGAAATAAACGTCCTACCCGGAATATTTAAGAACGAATGTCGCTAAGGATGGAGCCAAATTGGAAATGGTCAAAATAAAGTTTCCTTCATACTTTGTGTGTAGTTAGTCTTTGGGGTGGAAACATTCGTGATGATATTTGTTTCACTTCCTGCACTAACCTAGACTTGGGATCAGGGGGGGAAGTTCGTGCCCCAAAATGTATTTTTTGAGGTATTTTTAACCCTGAAAACTGAGATTTTGTTAACTAATTATCTCAAAATGCAAAAGACTGGTTAAAATTCTGCTGACATCCTGGTATAATATCATCCTTCCGCTCCACAAAACTGGCACCGGATTTTCAGTTTGCCCCCTGGGGGCCCCATGGCCCCCTGTCCTTTGTAAGGGGGGAACCGCCTTTTTAAAAAAACTGAAAATGAGACATCTTTGGCTAAAATAAAATCAAACTGGTATTCATATTTTGATCAAATTTGAAGTTGCAAATGAATATTTCGTCCTTTGTGAATCTTTTGGTACTGAAAAGTCCGCGGGCACTCAATTATTTTTTGCAGAACAAACAATTTACAATTCATACCCACGACAAAATGTTAATTTTCCGTCATTTTCAATGCCCACTTTCTGTAAGGTAAATAATGCTATTTGTAGCAACTTACCACTACACTGTTTCTCTATCATCGATAATTTGAAAATATTTCACTTTTACAGCTTACATGTAAGCAACTTCAGAAAAAAAAAATGTTTTGAATAGCACATCCACTGGTGAAACTGTTAATTTATGCAAATAATAACACTCAAGTTTCCGGCCAAAAAAATATAAAACTGAGTTGTGTAGTCAATTAAACCACATAAATAAAACTTATAATAAACAATTGATGTAATGCATACCATTTATTAAGTAGTAACTTCAAGAACCACTGATCTCAGAGGCAACGAGGAATCACGCCGAATATTATAATTCGTCGGTGCTTTCGTTATGTGCCACCGTGTTGAAACTACAGTTCTCATCCGTCGGAACAGTCCCAAATGGTTTCCTTTTCACTGGAAATATATTATCTGGAATTGGCTGCAGCTGCTAACTATCCACAAAATATTACAAACAGATCCACGATGGCGGGTGCTCCACCGATATGATCGTTGCTGTCGCCGCCATGTTGGATCACTTCTTGTCAGGCCGTGATGAATGCTTTAAAGGCAACCTCCTTGTTCTTTTAGAAATGTCCGATCTCTTGAGCTCCACAATTCTCAGCTACAAATCCTGAGTTATAAATTCTTACTGAGCTATATAAATCCTTTTGAATTGTAAACTCCAAGCCGGGACACTTTAATTTGGTATGTTTACATTTTATGGTGTCCGCTGACCGAAAAAGATAAACATACAATCGTCCCGGCGACCCGTCCCGGCTTATTTAGAGTTTACAACCAAACAGTGATACTTCAAAAGGATTTATATAGCTCAGTAAGAATTTATAACTCAGGATTTGTAGCTGAGAATTGTGAACCTCAAGAGATCGGACATTTCTAAAAGAACAAGGAGGTTGCCCTTTCAAGCATTCATAAAAAAAAGCATTCATCACGGCCTGACAAGAAGTGATCCAACATGGCGGCGACAGCATCGATCGGTGGAGCTTGTAATATTTTGTGGGTAGTTTATAGCAGCTGCAGCCAATTCCAGATAATATTTCCAGTGAAAAGGAAACCATTTGGGGCTGTTCCGACGGATGAGAACTGTAGTTTCAACACGGTGGCACATAACGAAAGCACCGACGAATTATAATATTCGGCGTGATTCCTCGTTGCCTCTGAGATCAGTGGTTCTTGAAGTTACTACTTAATAAATGGTATGCATTACATCAATTGTTTATTATAAGTTTTATTTATGTGGTTTAATTGACTACACAACTCAGTTTTATATTTTTTTTGGCCGGAAACTTGAGTGTTATTATTTGCATAAATTAACAGTTTCACCAGTGGATGTGCTATTCAAAACATTTTTTTTTCTGAAGTTGCTTACATGTAAGCTGTAAAAGTGAAATATTTTCAAATTATCGATGATAGAGAAACAGTGTAGTGGTAAGTTGCTACAAATAGCATTATTTACCTTACAGAAAGTGGGCATTGAAAATGACGGAAAATTAACATTTTGTCGTGGGTATGAATTGTAAATTGTTTGTTCTGCAAAAAATAATTGAGTGCCCGCGGACTTTTCAGTACCAAAAGATTCACAAAGGACGAAATATTCATTTGCAACTTCAAATTTGATCAAAATATGAATACCAGTTTGATTTTATTTTAGCCAAAGATGTCTCATTTTCAGTTTTTTAAAAGGCGGTTCCCCCCCTTACAAAGGACAGGGGGCCATGGGGCCCCCAGGGGGCAAACTGAAAATCCGGTGCCAGTTTTGTGGAGCGGAAGGATGATATTATACCAGGATGTCAGCAGAATTTTAACCAGTCTTTTGCATTTTGAGATAATTAGTTACCAAATGTCAGTTTTCAGGGTTAAAAATACCTCAAAAAATACATTTTTGGGCATGAACTTCCCCCCCTGATCCCAAGTCTAGGTTAGTGCAGGAAGTGAAACAAATATCATCATGAATGTTTCCACCCCAAGGACTAACTACACACAAAGTATGAAGGAAACTTTATTTTGACCATTTCCAATTTGGCTCCATCCTTAGCGACATTCGTTCTTAATATCCAGTCCCTCCAGCCGAAACAAACCTCAGCAAAACATCGCAAATTACAAGGGTGTCAAACTCTACAGGACGAAAGCCTGACAGGAAAGCGAACATGAGCTCTTAAAGGCTCTACTTGAAAGTCCTATAATTAAGCTTATATTGCCCGTTAGAAACACACTTGAAGCAAACCGCATTTCAACGGCAAATATACAAAATTATGTCACGAACTGTAAGAGTCGCGTTTTATACTACAGTCATGTATAACCTTGAAGTTACATTGGCGAATTTCTGCGGGCGATAAGTCGTTGCAATCAACCGCAGAATATCCCAGTGATTCCATATCTTGTAGCTGGTCTTTGATTATGTTTATCAACGGAGAGTTGACAACAATCGCTGCTTTACCCTTCATCTGGAAGTCCTTGGCGCGAACAAACATTTGATAGAGCAGGCTTTTACCGTACCCGGTCGGCAACACTGCCAAAACGTCTTTACCATCTAATAGACCTTTTACAGCTACTTCTTGTTCTGGTTTCAAGATAATTTGGAACTGGCGACGACGTTCAAATCAGATAAAGCTCTCGACAAAGCATCCGCATCGGCCGCCATTTTGATTATGTTTCAGAAACTTCGCATTGCGTGACAGTAATGTGACTCATTGTTCAAATAACCAATCAGAATTCTGCGGCAGAAATGACCAAATGGGGGTTCTTATAGCAGGCGGTTCCCTCCCCAGCCTCCTGGCGCCCGAACTCCCCTCTCCCTTCCCTTTCTCCGCCTGCCACGCAGGCTACTTTTTCACCGAAAAACACACTTCTCAAGTGTCCGTTGACTGCTTCAAAGTGTCCGCTGTCCGTTTTAGAAAGGCGTCCGTTTTAAAAAGAGTTTAGTTACAGAAAAATGACTGAAGAACGGCAGGGATCAACTCCAGGTGTCCGTTTTAGAGAGGTGTCCGTCTTATAGAGGTGTCCGTTACGAGAGGTGACTGTATGCTCTCAGCCAATGAGAATAGAGATAGTGAGCAAAATGTATAATAATATCAATTAACTTTTAGCAATTGATTTTTAGGTTTCTGCAAAATAACAAGATAACCTTTGTATCGAATGAGACCTTTACAGGGACCACCAGCCTTTATTTCCTGTACGTATTATGAATTGTATGTCTATTTTTAAGAGAACTACCATATCTTATTTCCTCAGCATGTCAGATTTCCTGTAACTCATGAAAAATATGGAATATTGTATTCCTTTTTGTTCTCAAATGCATTGCCTATTGGTGGCCGTTTCATCTGACGTCATCAAAATTATAAAATCTAAACTGCTAATTCTACAAAGCTCTTCTTTCAACATATTCTAGACATACAAAACATTGATCTCTGCGCAACGTTTGCTAGCTTTTGTGACATTAATGAAAACCACCAATTGAACACAATAATAATTATTATAATGTTGATTTTATCTAAGTGTAATTGAGTTACGTTAGAAATATATACTAAAAATCCTTCAGAATCCAACTGTGTCTGATTAATGGACAGATTTAGTAGGCAGGGAATACGGGTTTAACGCTTGGACGTACATGCAAAGTGTCATCCCGCATGCCAAAGCCATGACCGTACACGGTGGGTTGATGGACCACCCCCCTCCCCCGCCCCCTCTTTTCTTTAGGATTCTCGTTATTATAAGACATAGTGTAGAAGCAGAGACCAATACAATGTAGATTTGTTTGAGCTTTAGGTACCATATTTTAACTGGCCAAACCAGTCTTCTTCAGGTACAGTGAGGAAAATTTACATTCGTATACTATACGTGTTATTTGCGAAATAACGGAAATACTCAAGACAGATAACATTGATTGACAGTACTAACAATACAGAATAATAAAAGGAAACTACTAGTATGTTATAACCCGATAAGATCACTAGTTGATCCAACGTACTCCAGCAGGATTGTCGTCCACGATTGCTTGCTTGAACATTTTGTCAATTATAAGACAAATCGAAATAATTATGCCTTTAAAAGATAGCCCTATGCTAGCTCCTACAAGATATGATGGTTATGTGTTCATTATGACGTCATATGTCGTCAAATGACGTCATAAAATCCGCTATCCTGTATCCGCCATTGTTACTATTTCCTCATGACCTACATAAAAGCGTAAATCAATACAAAAATATTGAGATGCTAAAATGAACTCATACAAAAGTTACCAAACGAAAGTCGCGAACGTGACGCTATCAAACTACTTAGCAGACGAACTGACATAATCATCAAACCCGCCGACAAAGGATCCGGGACGGTGATCATGGACCGTGACTGGTACATCAACGAATGCTTACGACAACTTAACGATACTAAATTTGACAGACTGCTTGACGGTGACATTACTAAAGACATCCAGACAGGCGTACGAGTCTATACGTTCAACGTATGCACAACGACAATACCATCGACGACGATACTAAACGTTTCCTCATACACACTGATCCCAGAGCAGGACGTTACATTTGACCTAAAATCCACAAACAAGGTGATCCTGGACGTCCTATTGTTTCCAGCAACGGTCACCCCACAGAACGTATTTGTCAATTCGTCGACTACCATCTCAAACCTCTAGTTCATACCACGGCATCTTTCATCAAAGACCGTCACTACACATTTCCTCACTAAACATGACCAACTTGGACTCTTACCTGTAACGCCATTCTTGTCACACTTGATGTTTCGTCACTCTATCCAATATTCCACATAACAAAGGTATCGACGCGCGTGTCGGCATTATCTTAACACTCGCGATCGCTCTACCTCCACCATACCCACAGAGACTCTTGGCGACGTTATCTGGCTCATTCTTACCATGAACATTTTCGAATTCAATAACAACCACTACCTCCAAACACACGGCACAGCTATGAGTACACGCATGACATCTTCATACGCTAATCTATTCCTCGCTAAGTTTGAGAACGACGCACTCAAACATGCACGACACCAGCCACATACTTGGTGGCGTTTCATCGACGTCATTTTCATGATATGGACTCTCACTGAAGGCGAGCTGCTTGCCTTCATCTTCAGAGGTGAATATCGAGAACTACAAAATTACGAGCTAAAACATGAAAAACAACACACGCAAGTATTCGCCATATTACCGTAGTTACATCGTTTACACATCAAATTAAGCTGTAAAATACACAAAAGAACACTATTCATCGGGTACCTTTGTTTTATCGTTGCTGATTTCATGAGCAGATGTAGTTATCGTTCTGAAATAAGTAGCTTAGGTCTGAAGTAAAGCAAATTTCTGTCACTCCATCCGACACAAGCACGGTCGCCTTGGTTGGCCACACAAAAACCATTACAAGTTTACGAGTTTTAAATGCGTTAAAATCATTTCTTGAAAATATGTTCCGTCCCAAACGTCTTGGTAGTCATTTATTTAGTTATTAAGTTCCCAATGCTTTGAATGTCCCGTACTTGGAGTGATGATATTCTAGGTACAGTGGAGCCTCCATTAAGGGGACACCCTCGCGACCAGGAGAAGTGTCCCCTTAATGGAGGTGTCCCCTGAATGGAGGTAGGGCGGAGTCTTGTTAATAATTAACAACCTAAACGAAATGAAAAAATGCCTGTTTTCTTGACTTGGAATGCATGCAGCAATTTAATTAAGCAGCAATCAAATGCATGATTTTAACTTGCAACAGCAACTTTGGACTGTTTAAATTGCGATATGCGATATTACTGTATAATTGCACCCTTCTTGAACAATAACGGCCTGTTGAAATACCGTTGGGATTGATCAATAATCATAGTCTTGTACCAGGAGCTAATGGGCTCCTACTTGTACTCATTAGCAGATTAGTTGTCCCCTTAATGGAGGTTGAAATAGCATTCGGGACACTCAAAAATTGTCCCCGTCCCCTTAATAGAGGTGTCCCTGAGTGTTTTTCCGGGACCCAAATAAGTGTCCCCTTAATGGAGCTGTCCCATTTTAGAAGTGTCCCAAAGTAGAGGTTCCACTGTATTTGAAGCACATATTTTGGGATTAAAAAAAGCCAAACTTCTTGTAATTGGCGAGACATCATAAAAGCACATAAACAAGTTTTAACATTTATATGTCAATAATTAATCTCCTCCATCTTTGCCAGGTTTTATTCATTAATTCACACAAATTGATTAAGTAATAACTTAATTCGATTGAGAGTTTTCATGTCAGAAGATAACCATGTTTCTCTATCAGAGCAAAAACTCAATTTGTTTCCAGTTAAGAATTCAGTATTATTTATTAGGGTCTTAACAAGTTTAAGTTAAGTGAGTAGGGACCTAAGAGTGTTAACTGTACTACAATATATCCATACTTGTATGCGCATGCTCCATGTTCCCTTGGTTTCAGAGCCAATTGCAAATCTCATTCCATAAAATATGGAGCGAAATATACAAAGGAATATGCAAAGATAAAAAATATGCAAAGAAATATGCAAAGAACGCCGTAAACCTACGTAGATTCTCTTGTGCAATTTTGGGAAGTTTTGATTAAGCCATATGCTAATTAGATAATTGTTTGTCCTTTAGAGATCTTTCTTACAACACGATAGAACATTTGTCAAATGGCTTATGTTGTTTGAAGACGTTAACGTATCTGTAAGTATCGCAAACTGTGGATTTAATTCTGTAGAATAATAGAAAAGCTTTTCGTTTGATTCCCATGTCTCATTTGTAATAATCTTTGAGCATTCTAATCTGCAGAGGTCCAGAAGTAAAATAATTAAAAATTATTGGACGAGATTAAGCAAAATATCGTGATTTGTCAGTGGCGAGCTGATCAATTATTTGATCTGAGAGACACTGGCAAATCACGATATTTTTTGCGATAACCGAGTTCAATAATTGTTTGATCATTCCATCCCTGAGTTTGTTTTTCGCAATTATTTTCGGGAAGCGGGAAGCCGCGCTCCTTGCTGAAATGATCGCAGAAGTCCTTCTCAGTTCAATAATTTATTCCGTCGATTGTAAATTATACATAAACATACAACACATAAATTCAACTTGCCTTCTTTCTATTCTCGCAGTTTTTTTATCTAGCAGACATGTCAAATCGCTCTCCGACAATTCTGGAAAACGAGCTGCCATTTTTCACAGAAGTGGACACAACTGCGCATGAGCAGAACATTATTTGCAGCTAAACAACTTTGCACCGTTGTGCGCATGAGTAGACCATTATTCGTAGGCAGTTATTTGCAGATCGCGTGGCGGGTTCTTGGCCAATAAAAAGGGGTAAAAGACAAGCATCGAATGACAATAAACAATTATTGGAGGAGGTTGAGCATGATAGCGAGAATAGTCCAGGCCGAGGTATGTGTTATCTGCGAAGCCGAAGGTTGGGGCGGATAACACAAACTGGGCCTTGATAATTTCGCTATCATGCGAAAACCGAATCCAATAATTATTTTATTATATACATTTAAAATACTACCTTATTGTTACTTATTTTGGCGGGACTTAATTTTCGCGCCGTTTTTTGCGATTGCAAACAAATCACGAAATTAAAGACCCGCGAAAAAAAGTTATCGCGAAATTAGCGACGCCAAATTTAATACCCGGCTATAATACCCCTGTATTAATTTTAACGTCAGTTCTCAGTTCACATGATTATAACGGAGCATCCCTACAATAAGAATCCTGGACTCTGGGGTTAGAAATATGCATTTGGTATTTATGCAATACAAAAGAGAAGAGGCATCGTCGTAAATGCTGGCCTGTGTAGTATAACGTTGTACCACTTTGTCGCAAACAAACATGTCAATCTGTTGTACGTTCTGTTTTGTTATGGACATGTTCCTGTTCAATATCATTGCAAAATATGGCTATGTAAAATTAAATTCTGCAGCGCCGATTCTAAGACTACCTGTTTGTTAATGCTGATCAGCATTCGGACAATTTTCGCAAAATTTAGTTCCTTATTTAACCCGATTTTTCTGCCAAATCGCGAAATTTAAGTCTCGCGAAATTTGCCTCTTCAATATTCGAGAAATTAAGTTCCCGCGAAAATAAGTGACAATAAGGTAAATCATCATTTCGGGCTTAACTTTGCAGCGTTTTATTCCTTTCCTTACTTTCCTTCGCGGAAAGTGGAGTATTTTAATGTATTTTTGCTGCCGGCGCTAATAAAGCGAACGACGCGTAATACACGTGTATGATGTCAATGAACATTTCTGTAGGTGTGACGCGTAATTACATGCATAAATCCTAGTGTCTGTAGGTATGACGCGTCAATTCGGTTGCAGCGCAAATTAGCTGTACAGTCAACTCTCTCTAAGACGAACACCGTCGAAACCGGCACCAACTGTCTTCTTAGAGAGATGTCCCCCTTATAGAGAACCGAGGCAACCTGACACCAGTAATCCTTATATAGTAGAAACAGAAGGCACGGTACTGCAAATACACATAAATTCAGGTCGTTTATTACGAGTTGAAAATTGGAACAAGACTAATAAAATAGGAAGGTACACTCATTTGTTCGAACAAAAGTTAAGTGCTTCTAAGAACTGTACTGTACAAAATGACACAAACTGAAGGACGTATTTGCTACTGTAATACAAATATTGCTTCCCCAAATCGTATTTGCTGTCATATTCAACATCTGTTCTTCGCTCTGAAGTACTTTTTCACCGAAAAACACACTTCTCAAGTGTCCGTTGACTGTTTCAAACTGTCCGTTGTCCGTTTTAGAGAGGTGTCCGTTTTAAAGATAGTTTAGTTAGGAGAAAAATGACTGAAGAACGGCAGGGACCAACTCCAGGTGTCCGTTTTAGAGAGGTGTCCGTTAAGAGAGAGTTGACTGTTTGCTCTCAGCCAATGAGAATAGAGATAGTGAGCAAAATGTATAATAATATCAATTAACTTTTAGCAATTAATTTTTAGGTTTCTGCAAAATAACAAGATAACCTTTGTATCAAATGAGACCTTTAGATGGACCACCGACGTTTTATTTCTGTACGTATTATAAATAACACTGATGCGACTCTATCCTCAGCATGTCAGATTTTCTGTAACTCGTGAACAATATGGAATATTGTATTCTTTTTTGTTCTCATTGACAAATACATTGCCCATTGGTGGCCGTTTCATTTTACGTCATCAAAATTATAAAATCTAAACTGTTAATTCTACAAAGCTATTCTTTTCACATATTCTAGACATACAAAACATCGATCTCTGCGCAAAGTTTGCTAGCTTTTGTAACATTGATGAAAACCACCAATTGACCACAATTATAATGTTGATTTTATCTAAGTATAATTGAGTTACGTTAGAAATATATTTTAAAAATCCTTCAGAATCCAACTGTGTCTGATTAATGGACAAATGTGGTAGGTAGGGAATACGGGTTCAACGCTCGGACGTACATCCAAAGTGTCATACCATGCCAAAGCCATGACGGTACACGGTGGGTTGATGGACCATCCCCCCCCCCCCTCTTTTTCTTTAGGATTCTCGTTATTATAAGACATAGTGTAGAAGCAGAAACCAATACAACGTAGATTTGTTTAGTTTTAGGCCCAATCCAGTTTTCTTTAGACAGTACCAACAATACAATAAAATAATTAAAGGAAACTACTAGTATGTTATAACCCGATAAGATCACTAGTTGATCCAACGTACTCCAGCAGGATTGTCATCCACGATTGCTGGCTTGAAAATGTTGTCAATTATAAGACAAATCGAAATCATTATGCCTTTAAAAGATAGCCCTATGCTAGCTCTAGAAGATATGATGGTTATGTGTTCATTATGACGTCATATGTCGTCAAATGACGTCATCAAATCCGCTATCTTGTATCCGCCATCTTTACTATTTCCTCATGACATACATAAAAGCGTAAATCAATACAAAAATATTGAGATGCTAAAATTAACTCATACAGAAGTTGCTAAACGAAAGTCGCGAACGTGACGCTATCAAACTACTTAGCAGACGAACTGACATAATCATAGTCAAACCCGCCGACAAAGGATCCGGGACGGTGATCATGGACCGTGACTGGTACATCAACGAATGCTTACGACAACTTAACGATACTAAATTTTACAGACTGCTTGACGGTGACAGTGCTAAAGACATCCAGACACGCGTACGAGTCTATACGTTCAACGTATGCACAACGACAATACCATCGACGACGATACTAAACGTTTCCTCATACCACAGGCGGTCCATCCTATGTTTGAGTGGTCAGTGCTTACATTATCTGAGGTCACGAACTACGGTTGAGATTTGGTTCACTGTTTAGATTTAAGAGTCAACTTGATCTGTATTGTTCAATAAAGTTTAAAATATATGTTAATTGAGTCATGTGTGCTGTTATTTTGTCATTCCGGGCTGTTTAAGACGTTTTTTGGCGAAATTAAACATTATTCCTCCTCGGTCGAAATTGGAGGGATGAAACCCAAACTCGGTCAAGACATAGAAAATTATATAGTTGATCAGATTCCGGTGTCCGCCAGGTGAGAAGTTTAATTATTTGGCGTAAAATAAATGTTGAACTAGAGCCGGTCGCGGATTCCGCGGCTCGAGTTGCAAGTCTTGTTTCTCAGCCCGGAATGACAAAATAACAGCACACATGACTCAATTAACATATATTTTAAAACTTTATTGAACAATACAGATCAAGTTGACTCTTCAATCTAAACAGTGAACTAATTAGCAAATCTCAACCGTCACAGTATAAAGTCTGTAGTTCGTGACCTGAATAATGTAAACATTGACCACTCAAACATAGGATGGTCCGCCTGTGCTCATACACACTGACCCCAGAGCAGGACGTTTCTACATTTTACCTAAAATCCACAAACAAGGTAATCTTGGACGTCCTATTGTTTCCAGCAACGGTCACCCCACAGAACGTATTTCTCAATTCGTCGACTACCATCTCAAACCTCTAGTTCACACCACGGCATCTTTCATCAAAGACCGTCACTACACATTTCCTCACTAAACATGACCAACTTGGACTCTTACCTAGTGACGCCATTCTTATCACACTTGATGTTTCGTCACTCTATACCAATATTCCACATAACAAAGGTATCGACGCGCGTGTCGGCATTACCTTAACAATCGCGATCGCTCTACCTCCACCATACCCACAGAGACTCTTGGCGACCTTATCTGGCTCATTCTTACCATGAACATTTTCGAATTCAATAACAACCACTACCTCCAACACACGGCACAGCTATGGGTACACGCATGGCATCTTCATACGCTAATCTATTCCTCGCTAAGTTTGAGACCGACGCAGTCGAACATGTACCACACCAGCCACATACTTGGTGGCGTTTCATCGACGACATTTTCATGATATGGACTCTCACTGAAGGCGAGCTGCTTGCCTTCATCTCTTGGCTTAACAGCCTTCATCCCACTATCAAATTTACCTCGTCCCATACATCCACATCTATCCATTTTCTTGACATCAAGGTCCTTCTCAACAATAGTGAGATTACACCAGATCTCTATACTAAGCCTAAGGATAAACATCAGTACATCTTACACTCTTCATGTCACCCTCCCCCCCATACATACCAAACGAACCACTCCATTTAGCCTCGACCTCAGACTTCGACGCAAATGTTATTCCGACGTAACCTTCACATTACGTACTAATGAACCTATACAATACCTCAAAAACCGTGGATACAATCTCTCTTCACACGTATCGAGGCACTCCAACCCAGTGTTACCACATCTGATCCACCCAGTCTTGTTCCCTTTGTTATCACATACAACCCGCCCTTCGCTTAATATCATCTATCATTCATAAACATTTCAACATGCTCTCTTCTTCCCAACGTTGCATTAATGTATTTAAATCTACACCTCTTGTTGCCGTTCGACGCACTGACAACCTTATCGACATATTAGTTAGAACCAAATTACGTACTGTCACACAAACCAACCTTCCCAAGGGATCCTTCAGATTCGGTAACAACTGTGTTACTTGCAACTACATCACTAACGGGCGTACCCACTACACATTGTTCACTACCGGGGAGACCAGACCCAACACCCATTACGTCTGACTGCAACTCTGAAAATCTCATCTACATGGTACACTGCCGACGTTGTAACAAATAGTACATAGGCGAGACAAAAAGACAACTTAAAGACCGTTTTAGCGAATACCGACGACCAGTTGACAGACCCACCCCTTTCTCTAGACCAACTGCAGTTTCAGATCACTTTATTTGCGACAATCATATAACTCATCCCGTTGTAACTCATACATTCATCTCGTGCCGCTATACGAGGCGTACCTTATCGATAGGCAGTGGCGGATCCAGGGGGAGGGTCGGGGGAGTCCGGACCCCCTATCAGACCTGAGGATTTTTTTGCTTTCTCCATTGTCCATAGCAAAACCATATCCAGGATCCACCAAAATGCACTTTTCAGAGCCTGAAATCTCACTTTTTTTCAGGGGGAGGCCGCCAAACACCCCCCTCCGCGCCTTTTAGTAATAACTACTGCCGTCTACTTCCAAAAATTATCCTTCAATCTACTTCACATTTTCGGTAACCCTGGGACCCCCCTATCAAAAATTCCTGGATCCGCCCCTGGATAGGGATACTTGAACCCAAGGGTATCAACAGGCGCGAAGAACTATAAACATTGTATTTAGCTTTCATAGCATATCATGTTTTTGTTTCTCATATATTTGAACTGTAAAGTTTTTTGCCTGTAATTTTATATTCTTTTGTTTCTCAGTTATTTGAATTGTAACGTTTTTTACTTGTAATCTTATATTCTTTTGTCTTTTGGTGTTTAAAATTGTAACCTTTTTTTTTTTGAAGTTAGTTCCCTGAAGATGTTAGGCCGTGCCTGACGAAATATTGGAAAATATATTATAACATTTATCCCAGCCGTAATGTCAGCCTTTCTCAGTTGTTGTATTCTCATTCTAAAATTTGCTGATTAGATCCACCAGGATCCGGTACCTTTCATGATTGTCCGTTGGCCCTTTCAGAATTTTACAAAGTTTTAAAGTTAACTTGCATTAATATCATTATCATCCTTTTACTCAGTTAATGCATAAATTAATATGCATAAATTAATAGCGCGATCAAAGTTTATACTGAATGAGTGATCGAGTGACAATTTCCCAGCACATTGCAATAAGTCGTTGTTCGCGAATACAAAATTATTCGAAATCGATTTAACAAATAGATTCCATGTTGCCGTGCGTCTGTTCAGTAATAGATCACAGATGACGTCAAAATGTGGTAAGGACCCACGGCAACATGGAATCTATTTGTTTTATATAATTTTGGAGATATTCGCTTCGGATTTTCACTTGATTGTACGCTAAATAAGCCGATAATAATTATGTCAACAAACATCGAGTTTAGGCCACAGTGTTTTCATGCACTCAAATAAAACTTTGTGAAAACTAAAACGGCTTAAAATAAACTACAGCTCAACTCGAAAAGCAAATATTTAGAGACTAACCTCTATTCCGTCCTGATATGAGGAAAAACAATCTGAATTATTCCAGTCCAAATCCCGTTGCATGCCGCTTATAAAAGGCGAACGATAATCCCGCTAAATTTCTCGGATTCTGTTCACAAATTATCAGCTAAAAGACCATCATATTTTCCTCCAAGTTCTAGCCAAGCTTGAACAGCCGATTGAAAATTCGTATCAATTGAACTACATTGAATTTCCTACGGAATATTTCCAGTTTGACGGAAATATTTCTCTGTTTTGAGCGAAGGATTTGTTGGGCGTTTTCCCGCTTCGTGACGTCATTCGTGCGTCTGTACTCTAATAGCATAACAGTTCTAAACCAATCACGGCGCGAGTTTTACACAGTGAATTATATAAAATGGAATGTTAAAACTGCAATGTAATGTTACTTACAGATCCTTACAGGCTCTATCCATACCCGTGGAGGGGGGCTCCAATTGGGCCCGTTTAACTTTTTTTAATATTAAAGTAAACGCCGCCAAACTTTTCAACTTTTCCTAAAATTTATCTGGGAAAAATTTGGTATGACATTTCATTGTTTACGCAACTTGCTGTACCATGGCAACCATATTTTTACAAGCATGTTTTTCCAAATTGTGATTTTTCCTGTTTTGGAACGAGAAAAATAACTTTCTTAATAACTCATAACCTTTTTAGATAACTCATGAACCTTTTTAGATCATTATGAACATTTGATTACTTTTTTTTAATTTAATTGTTCTGTCGTTTTGCAAAAATCAAGAAATACAAGATGGTGGATCCAAGATCGTGGCTGTTTCGGAAATAATGACGTAATTTCTATGACAAATGACATGTTGCATATGCCAAAAGAACATTTTTGGACGTACTAATATATCCCTCCATGTTTCAATTGTCGTAGCTTTAATACTCTTGGAGTAACAAAGGACGGGCCTCTGAAGTCTCCCCCTCCCCCCGGTTCCAGAAGGCCCCAAATAGCCCGGTCTGAATAGTAGAGTTAAGAAAAATTATATACATATATTATAATGAAAGATTAGAAATTGCGTAAACCTGTATGTCATTACGCGGTTGTCATGGAAACGTCAAAAACTGCGGAGAAACAGTTGTCACATCAAAAATATCCGAGGAGGATGAATAAACAGCTACTGAAAGTGTGAGCATCCTATTTTCAAAATTTCGAAAAAACCTTCTCCTTGAAACGTCCGAGGGTTAATATGTTGTAAGAATAAGTATCAATCTCAGTATTATAATAATGTTTACTTCTATTAACTCCTAGATTTCTGAGTGCCAACAAATTAGAGAATATTCCACGCCGAACCTTCAGTAATGTTAATCCACCCGATTGGTATCTAGACCCTCGTATATTGTGAGTAGCTACGATTAATACACTGTTGAGAGTGAGAGTAGGGAGAAAATATAATTATCATGTGTGAGCGCCTTAAATGGAGTGTTTTTATGCGACGTCATCAAAATGATAAAATCTAAATCACTTACTCTGCACAGCTTTTATTTTAACATGTATTTTATACTGGTCGTACCAGTACGGACATAACTTGTAATTATTTTTAAACGAAATAAAACACACTTTATATCACATAAGGCTAGATATTTTAAAGCTTTATCGTTTTTTGAGACGAGTATGTCATTTCTTTATTGTTTTATTTATTTATTTTATGATTTTTTAAGAGGGTTGCATGGAATGCTTTTATTCCAAAGATGTCCCCAGACACGACTTTTCCACGAACAAAGTCATCCTCTGATTTGAAGCTTTAAAAAATTGTTTGTTTGAAAACTACCGTAAAATCTCGAAAGTAGCGACTCCTCGAAAATAACTAAAAGTTAGACAACCTTGCAATTCTCTAAGTAGTGACCACCTGACAGTAGCGACCTCTCTCCTCTCTGAAAAAAATGTAACCCACGCTATAGTTGTGATTGAACAATTTTTTTATTCTATATAAAACGTCAATGCAGACCCGGCGATTATTTCAACCCGGTTCATTTATTCGAGGCTGACGTTTAGTAAAAAAGAGAAAATCCGGTATATTATAATTATGGCCACAAAATTATAGAGAAATACTCGCGTCACTATAATCCTGGTTCTGCAAATGACATAATTTTTTATTGTTATTGTTGAAGACTGTTCTCAGATAATCCGATACAGACACTCGAACCAGAGGCATTTAAATGGGGCGCCTATCAATATGGGAATGCATGTGTAAGTTACAAGTATTTTTTCACACTTACATTTTTGACACAACAGCAGATAACAGTATAAGACTATACAGCACTGAATGCCCACTATTACTGACTATATGCAGACCATAAATACCAGTAGGCTGCTTACCAGTATTCCACTTAAGGGAAGTTGGCTCGTATTCATTGCGATATGTTTCGTTTTGAGCTCCACAGTGGAGATAATTTTTTTCGACTTTCCTCGGGCATCATTCTGTCAGTTTCAAGAAGTTCCATCTCACTGAGGTTGTATGAGGCTTACTCTTGCTTTCGCTTGACGATGAAATTAACTCTTCAACAGAGTCACAAGGGATAAACCAGTTTCTGCAATTGTATTCGCAAAATTTGCGTGCAACGTCCTAGCCGATAAGCCAACCACGAGCGGTTCCCATTCGGTGACCACTAATGAAATGTCATCATTGTTCGCCGTTCTCTGATTGGTTAAACTGAATCAGTACTGTTTTTGTTCATTACAGTATTAATAGTAGTAAATTTGTAAATGACATGACGTAACCTATGAAATTAAAAATTATTCTCCGTGTTTTGAATCACATACTAAATCAATACTAAATATACTATATCGCAATACTAATGAAAGGAATGATTTAATTTTTCAAGAAAACAGAGAACCATGTACTTTGAAAACTCCTAACCCCTCATGGTCTCGCACCCATCCCCCCTTCCCCCACCCCCCCCCCCGCGCCGAACTTCAACAACGTCAAAAAATTCATTTAATCATTCATCCCGACACGGATTTCACTATTTTCTCATGACGTAATTACTCTCTCAAGATAGCATAAATACGCATAAATCGATAATGATAAATTTGTTCCAAAACAATAATTGGATAATACATAGTTGTGATTACTCAATAACTTGGTTTTTACGAATATGAATATTTCCAGAGGAATGAATGAACAGCTACTTGAAATTTTAGAAATCGAAAAAAAAAAAAACGAACTAAATGCAGTCATGTTTTGTCTTGGTTGTTTTTTTTTTTTTTTTTCTTTGGTTTTTAATATTGTCGCTTTGTAATATCTTCCTGACAGATATTTGTTGCGGACGAAGCTGAAGATATTGAGCCTAGATTCCTTTCTTGGCCACAGTGTTCTGGAATCTCAAATGTGACGTATTCTTTCGTATAAATACTTGAAAATACTGGACTGATAAATAATCAGAAAACATTTGTTATACAATATATATTTGTATTAAACGACTAAGGCAGTTGGGAGGGCCAATAACTAAAATCAGCCAATCAGAATGCTTTATTGCCGGTCCGATATCGGACCGTTTAAAGTTTCTTACATTGTTATGATTTAATTTTGACAGCTAATTTTAAGCACGAAGTCGTGTAATAAATCTCTTATTAACGCATTTAGGCAAGCTTGCTCGGGGACCAGTATACACGGGAGAAAATCGGCCCTCGGTCTTTTCTGTACGGACCTCACTGCGCTCGATCCGTTTACTGTCAAGACCAAGAGAGGATGGATACCATCCTCTTCTTGTCAAGACTTAGGGCGATATATTCTCCCAGTGCGCTTGGTTAATAAGATATATATATATATGTCTTCTTAACCAGGTTACGAGGACAGCATTGGAAAAAATATCGGCCTGAGGCCGTGATAATACAAAAAAGACCACACTGCCGCGCTGTTGCCACGCGCCGCTTTTGCCAGCTGAACATTGACATCGCTCATAATGCCCGTGGGCATTACAGAGAAAATGCGGCCTCGAATATTAGCAATCACAACACGCGTTATATCTTTACAACTCTCAAGCTGATGTAATAATTAGTATAGCTAGTCCTAATAGTATCTAATTGCATGTGTAGTAACTATTTCACGGGTTAAGCAAAATCACTCTATAAAACGTCTTAACAGTTTGCTGATTTTAGATTTTGTAAAATCTGAGAGGTATATCGTCAATCACTCGCCACGCGGACTCATAAATGACAACCATAGCATATCGTTGTATTCATTGTCTGCACAATATGTTTTCATAGAATTGTGTTTGGGGGGTTCAGTTCGCAGAAGAATATATTTGAGTGCAAGATTTTTATCTCGTGACTGGCTTTCTGTATCAGTTGCGTTAGAAAAGTTTGCCTTCAGGGATTGAGAGCTAGTATAATTTAACAAAATACAGCCCCGATCAAACGGTTTTTTTTTTCCAACATTTGTCTCACTGAATTTATCTTCAACATTTGTTTGGGGGGTCATGTTGAGAGGAATGTTGAGAGGTCTTGAGACCATGCCCGGTCAAACGGCCTCAACAACCCTCTAAGCATTTACAAGAAACACAAAGACAAAGCAAAGTTTTTTAAAACTTTGTCAGCGACATCTTCACAACAATTTATGTTGTTCTTGAAATGTCCGAGTAGGCTGTGAACAGTCCCTCTATTATTTGCGTTGAAATCGGGGGTTACGCCCGCCACGTTCGATCGTGGAGACGCCATCTTTGGATTATTTGGCGGAAGCGAAAATCTGGGAAGAGGACAAAAACTACTCTGGGTACGGGGGCGGGGCGCGAGGCGTCCAAAACATATCGTCCTAATAATTGTTGAGAAGTGTTGTTGAGTAGCCGTTTGAACCGGGCATGGTCTCAACATCTATCAACAATCTCTCAACACGACTCATACAAATGTTTGGAAAGAATGTTTGAGAGCATTAATTATCGAGACCGTTTAAAAATAGGCCCGATCAAACGTCCTCAACATTATAATTTCACTCAACAATTGGTTGAAGTCATATGTATAACGAGATTGTTGAAACCATACCAAGTTGTCAAACGGCTTCAACATTCGAGAGTAAAACGAAATGATTGTGAAAATGTTGAGGAAAACAAAGGGGGGTGTTAAACAGTCTGCAACATCGGCTCTCAACTAATTTGAGAGAATGTTGAAGAATGTTGAACCGTTTAAATCGGGCCTTGTAAATAAATTTAAACTCATCTCAACATGTGACAAACACCTCTCAAAACATTGTTGAGAGGGGGTTACAAACGGCCTCAACATCGGCTGTCAGCAAATT
>MU827418.1:0-42884 GCA_029204205.1 Desmophyllum pertusum
TATTGCATTTAAGCGCATCAGCTAGAGCAGCAGCACCAGGAGCACCAATGTTATTGTTATACAAATTCAACCCTGTCAGCGTGTTATTGCATTTAAGCGCATCAGCTAGAGCAGCAGCACCAGGATCACCAATGTTATTGTTATACAAATTCAACCCTGTCAGCGTGTTATTGCATTTAAGGCGCATCAGCTAGAGCAGCAGCACCAGGATCACCAATGTTATTGCCAGTCAAATCCAACTCTGTCACTGTTGTATTGTATTTAAGAGCAACAGCAAGAACAACAACGTCAGCATCATATATTCCTGAATTTGTGAGAATAACAGTTTCAAAATTATTAAGAAATGAGCCAATCACACCTACCAATTTTAGGTGAAAATCGCTGTTGTCTTTTTTACATTCTGTAATACACTTGAATACAAGAGTCAACAAATAATTTCTATCTATGTCGTCCTGGTTCACTTGTGCTGTTAGACTCTTGATGAGGGCCAATGCTGTTTCCTCGCATCGTGCTGCAAGCATGCCACATACAAATGGAAGCACCTCTTTAAGCTGATGGAGATTTCTTCTGTCAGCAGCTACGCTGTCTGGAGTCATTTCTTTGTTGAGAAGCTGACAGCACAGATAGAATGCTGCAAACATTTCTTGGAAACTCTTGTGTAAAAAGGCATAATGTCGGCGCGGTCTTACTTTGCTGCCTCCGCGCTGAACTGACAGAAATCCAAATCCTTTATGATTTCCAAGTTCACCGCTTTCCTCAAAGTCCAAGTTGTCTTCAGCAAGCTATTTAACGCTACCCAGCCAAGGTGTTTTTAATTGAGTTTTGTAAACTTTAATGTCTTCTGATAATCCTTTCTTTCTTGCGTATCTTCTCAGGACACACTCTATCATGTCCAGGTACAGTTTCGTTCTATTTTCTGGAAAAATACCTCGAAATTCTTCACAAATGAGGCAAAGAAGTGCAGTGTTAAGAGGATTTGCCGACATGCCTCTCAGGTTTCTATCGTGACTGAGCTTGTACAAGAGCTGTTGGGCCAAGTCCTCACCTGACTCCCCCATGGTGTTTGAAGTACTTCACGATAAACTTTTGCGCATCTTCTTCGGTAAATCCTTCGATCTCCAGCAGGGTGTCACAGTGTATTCTTGCCTTGATTCCAGCCTCGTGTCTTGCAGTAGCGACCAAGCGACATCTTGGAAGTACTCGACCCTGAATGATGTCTGAAAACATTGGCAGTTTACTAACAGGAACCTCATCCAATCCATCGAGTACCAGCAAAATATTAGACTGATTGTTTGCGAATGAATTTAAAGAAACTCTCTCTCACGTCTTCTTCAACATCTCGAGGCAGAAGTTGATCATCGATAGCCTCCCATAGGTCTGCAGATTCAGTGATATCACGACACTTCAGCAACAACACTGTTTCAAACTGTGGAAAGCAATCTTCTGCTTCTTGTTTTCCTGTAGCCCAGTCATAAACTAGCTTTTGCAATAAGTTGTCTTTCCCATACCGGGCTTCCCCTCGATGAACACTGTTCTTGGTTGAGAAGATTCTTCATGTGGTATGAAGATATCAGACATGCTAACAATCTTGGCTGTGACTGTTCCTCTCGTTTTCTTCCTGCTGACCATTTTGAGTCTGGTAAAAAGATCATCAAGGCGAAACTGATACTCTTCAAGCCAAGGAAACGGTGCGAGCCATCCCTCGTGGAGTTTGTAGAGTTGGCGAATTCCATCAATAAGCTCAGCTGGATCAAAAGCATCTAGAAGTAAAATACACTTTTTTTAAAACAAGTCATTTCAAGTATAATACCATGTCTGTCCAGACATCTAAAGCTGGGCGACCTAAAAAAAATACGGATGTGACCAGGAAAACCTTTGATTAAAAAAAAAGGAAGAAGTATACATGGTACATAGTTTATTAAATACAACAATACAAAAAACATCATTGGATATGTCTCCTTCCAGAGAAACCGTAATAATATTCAAAAAACTGGATTTTAGACGTCGAGAATACATTGTTAATTACGATCTCAATTCAGAATATGGTTTGTATATTTTTATATCATGTAAACAATGTAGAATACAATATGTAGGGTCTACTATTAACAAATTTAGAACTAGGTTTAATAACCATAAGAGTAAGCTTAACGCTCTCAAGAATCTTTCTACGGAAGCCAGATCTAGAGAAGACGTTATTTACCAACATTTTTATTTAAACCAGCATCGGGGATTGAGAGATGTACAGGTTATTATCAAATAGATGAGGCTTCGTCTGAGGTTGCACTCAGGGAGAGGGAAGCCCAATGGATTTACAGACTTAAATGTCTTAGTCCATTGGGTCTTAATGTTGATGATTTTTTTGTCCGTAGGAAGTACTAGTTATTTTAATGGGTTACATAGTTACTGTAGGTTACGTATTTTTCGCACGCTCTGTTTGTTATTCTGTAGAGCGCGCGGTGTAATATTACCGTTATTACTTTGTATCTCGCACGCGCTATTTTAGCCATCAGTTATAACGCGTGCAGATTTCCGTTATCAGTTAGCATCTCACGCGAGCTTGTATGTAAACGTTTACTTCGTTTGTTTTCCTCAGTTGCCCTGTGGAAGGTTTTTGAATAAAACCGAAAATTTGGCACGTCTAAAATCCAGCTTTTTGGTACATAGTTACCATACTTTTCAATGGTGTAATAAATTTGATTTGATTTGATTTTCTACCAACATGCAAACAATTTTCTAAACTAAATCTCAGCCTTGGGTACATTCTTAGCATATTCTTAAAATTTCGCCAATCTCAGCCTCAATATTCTTATAAAAAAGATTCTTACAGAAGAAAAAGAGTGAACTTGTAGATCAATTGCGGTGTTCTGAAATGATAAATAATTTGGAATTTTCTCAAGAAAACGTTTTTACTCGACTAGTGATATGCATTTGTTTGATTCTGCAGGTATAAAAAACGTGTAATTTTTTGGAAACAGCGAAAACAGTTCATCAGTAAACAAGCTTATTACATACTCGTCATACCCAAGGGAACTAGAAAAAAGTTCCCTTGAGAAGTTTTACTTTGAAGCCGCAATACTCTTTGTACAGTGGAATATCCCAAAACATCATAGATTTTGTAATTCCTTGACAAATTTTCCTTGTTGAGCCCGTACACACGAGCAAGTTTTGCTAGTTGACAAGTTTTATTTGACAAGTGTTCTTGTTCATAAACTGGCACGCAAAAAGCCAGCCAACCCATTATAAAACAGGATTTAAACCAAACTTGTACAGCAACATCTGACCACATATCCCAGAAAATATCAGCAGATCTTACCTTCCATCATGGGTTTCTTTTCAACAGGAGGTATCGTCAAAGTATCCGACTTTCTTTTAAGGTTACTGGAGCTTTCTGGAAATCAAATTAACTTGTGATTACACGCAATACTGGCACCTTAATGTTGTTTAAATTGTTTCTATTAACTCACACTTTTAGGTAAGAACAATGTAACTTTTTGATTTTCTTTGTCAAAATAGCGGCTGTTTATTAGTTGGATCATAAAGGTAAAGAGCCGTTCTCGGGCCAAAGCTGGCCCACACTGCCGGAGCTACATTTGTTTCTCAAAATTTAAAGGAAGCAATGCATGATATAGAAAGCGACAATCATACAGGAAACAGACAATAATGAGATTTTTTTTACACCGGAATTAGCCTCATGTGTATTGTAATGTAAATGCTATGAGCTTTCCTCATTTTAGTGCAGACTCTGCAGTGAGTGTACTATGGTTGAGTGGGTTTGAAGAAAGATAGGTCGCTAGTTTATAACCTGCTAACCATGGTGTTAACTTAACAGGACCGAGTGGAGTCCAATTCGGTCTGTAATCAAATGAGACAGAGTGATAAACAAAATCGGAAGACGGCGCAGCGGGAGTCCGATCTGTTTAATCTTAAGTATGATTACTGACCGAATTGGAGGACACAAAGTTCAGAAAGTTCTGTTACCAATTAATCATATCTATAACAAATTTAGAGAAAGCGAAACGGTCTGTTAACAACTAATTAATCTTCTCTATGAAAATATTTGAGGAAAATAGTCACTTTGAAAATGTTTTGGGAATATAAAGAAGGAATATTCAGTCACAAGAAGGAACCCATTTTTTTTTCGAGGATTTTGTTACTGATTTGATTAATAAATTAATTAATTACACACCATGTGAAACATCATTCTGCTTTATTTTTTTTCAGCACTGAGTAGTAGTAGTAACTTTATTTAGACACGGTAAAAAAACATCAGATATACAAATGATATACTTAAATTACATAATTGAAAAATACTAATTGAAAATGCATAATTGAAAAAATACTAGAATTATAAATAATATATACATTAAGACTAATAGTTAAACAAAAATAAAATATACCTGCTTTCCATGAATGCCGTGTATCTACACTAATATTCAGAATTATTAAAGAAGCCTCTGCAGCCAGATTTAAAGCTAGTGAGAGTTTGTGCTTGCCGCAGTTTGGCGGGTAGACTATTCCATAGCACCGCAACTTGAGCACTTTATCAACCTCATCACGTTTCTACCTTTGCTTTTATTGTTCTATTTTATTTTGTAGAAGGATAGCTTTTCTGTTTACTAAAAAGAACTGACCTTCATCTCGGCTTGTTTCATTTGGTTCCATCCAATTCTCCATCTTTTCGTTCAGGGTTTTCACTTGAATTTCCACCTCTTTGATGTTTCCTGAGGAACAAAACCATTTTTAAGTTTTCAGTTCTTGTGAACCTCTCTATTTTTGGCATGGTTTGTAAGTGGAGCTTCCACCTTATTCCATGAATATGCAAGGGTGAGACTCAACTCAGCATTTTTCACTGTTATTTGCTTGTTATACTATCAAAGGGGTGCCGTAACATGCTTGTGAATTGAAAATGAGATCTAATTTACTGTAACAAAAGCAAAATAAATAATGACGAAGGTTGGCTGTACTTTTGCCTCTCACCGATGGCTATATTACCCGCCCCCCCCCCCCCCCCCCCCCCCTCCCACCGCCACCAAGGTAGGCACTCCCTTATTTGGCCTAACCGGGGGTGTGCTGCTGAACGAGGTATGTTTTTCAGGGTAATTTGTCTTAAACAGGGTCTACATTTTCACTATTTAGCTTCTTTTTAAAAACAGGGTATTTGTCTCAGAGATTTTTCGCTGGAAATGTTGAACAGGGATGTGTGCAGTCATTGTCAGAAGAAAAATTACTTTAATTTGACAAGGCATTTGGTGCTAGATAATAACAGAAACGAAACGAAATGACAAGATTTAAATAAAAATAAAAATAGTATATCTGGATTGTCCTCTCAAACAGGGTTACTTAAATAAGGCGTCTTGTCTTAAACAGGGTAGCAAAATGTACAGATTTTGTCTCATCCTCGGAGACCCAGGGTAGTTAGTCGGGCACAAAGAAAGTTTATAATCGGCAAAAGTCGGAGCAGCGAAAGTTCGAAGTAGCTGTGAAATAACCCCTGGGTATCGACTTTTATCGGACCACTTCCAGAAACATTTGCATACACGGTGTCTGGTTGGGCAGAAAATTACTGGCATTGTATTTTTCTGCCCAATCGACGAGCTCCATCTATTGCGCCACTTTCGTGCCTTCTTACACAACGTTGTTTTATGTCGTCATTGATTGCCATAAAACGGAAATTCCGTTGTCTGGGAAAGTTTCAGATATTCCGTTTTCTGTTTATTTTGTAATATATATCTTAGGCGAAGCCAAATAAAATAAAATAAAATAAAATATAGAAGCGATACACTGCTGGCCAGAAATATATATTTTAGACAAGATTGAAAACAAATTGAATCTACAGACCCGGCAATCGAGTTGCCAAAAAACTGACTAAAGCTAAAAGTTAAGATACCTTCAATCAGTCCACGGCCTGAATTTCTCAGTGAGCGTTTGTTTATCTTGTGACCATGGCAAATTTGGCAATCGATCTACCCGGCCTTGTTGTAATTTTTTTTCTGAAACTTCCCTCGAAGAAACAGCAACACAGGTATGGCAATCAATGACGATGTAAAACAACGTCGTGTAAGAAGGCTCAAAAGTGGCGCAATAGATGGAGCTCGTCGATTGGGCAGAAAATACAACAACAACAACAACAATTTATTTGCATTCTCATTTACATAGATGCAGGTGTTGCATAATAAAGAAATATAAATATATAAAAAGAGAAAATGACAATAATAGAAATAAAAAATACAACCAAAATTAACTGATTATTTAATTCATTACAATCATGATCATTGTTTTCTTTTCTGGAATGCTTCAAAGATAAAATAACCTAATTTTTTACAAATAAAAGGATCTACGTTATTGAAAATAAATAATATTTTATCAGGATTACTAAGATTATTAAAATTGGGGTATTTCAAATTTATATCTTCAATAACTTTTTTCTTATACACTTGAGTAAATTACTGGGCCCGGTTGTTCAAAGCATGGATAACGCTATCCATCGGATAAATCACTATCCAATGGATAGCGTAGTTTGTTTTGTTAACACTTATCCACTGGATAGCGATTTATCCGGTGGATAGCGTTATCCGACCTTTGAACAACCGGGCCCAGGTAAAAAGGAAGTGAAATTCATTTTCTACCTCATTAGATGAACAATCTAATATTCTTTGATGTTCTGGAATTTTTGGTACATTATGTCTACCAGTTTCAATTCTTAAATCATGATTTGCTGATCTTAATTTTGCTAAAGATTGTCTGCGGTGCATATTTTTAATTAACTATAATTAAAGAGAACTGCTTCGATCAGTTTTGAAGGAAGGATCTTCACTCAACTTCGATCTCACTGTCGCCTTCTTGATCTGAGTCTACGATCTGCAGCGTGGGAGGGTACGCCTCTTCTACATCTGAATCTGTGCATTCAAAAGGATTTGCATCTGGTTCCCGCAAGATATCCAACTGCGTATCAAGCATTGCCCTGCCGGTGCTACATGGCTGTCCTTCTTTGAAACAGTGAATGGCATCGTCGTTCGAACCGTCCACAGGGAGGTTCAAGGCGCAGCTTGTGAAAGAATTCTTGATAACTTCTGTGGGTAGCTCGGCCCAAGCGTCTAGGATCCATTGCAAAATAGCTCTTCTTGGGGGCGCTTTCAGATTCCCAGCAGCAGTTTCTTCTTGTATTCCAACTGTTCCCAACCATTCATCATATTTTTCTGTGCACAAGGACTTGAACGGCTTATTCCAACTGACGTCTGGTGCCTGAATGTATTTAGTGCAACCTCCAGGCACAATTACACGATCAATTTTCTTAGATTTCAATGACTCAGTGATGCTATCTTCCATGTGACATTCGTAGGAATCCCAAGCTAACAGCCTACGGTTGAATGCAAAAGCTCCAAGAACAGAGTCAACCCAGACCTTGGTTAACTCAGTGTCCATCCATCCGTTTGCCGAAGTTGCAACAACTGCTCGATTTTGGAATTCTTGTTTCAAAACTGCAACTTATCGCTTTGCTCCTCCTTCCCTCCTTTCTTCATTATAAGCTTACACGAGACTCGTAATCCGCGAGCACGCCTGTTTTCAATCCATTCCAACACGACACATTCCATTCTTCCAGTTTCGCGCTTAAAGGTTTTCTACCACCTCCACTCAATCTGCTCCGTTGCTTTCCTTTGTTAGTCCCAAGCAAACCTTCAATATTACTCTTCTTAGCTCGCCATTCCCGTATTCTCCTTTCATCAACTAAAAATCGCTTAGAGGCGGGTCGATTCTAGTCTCCTACGCAGCCGTTATTTGTGTCGTCACGCAACGCTTCTCCCCACTAGTGGGGAGAAGCGTTGCGTGACGACACAAATAACGGCTGCGTAGGAGACTAGGTCGATTCCCACTTATTTCGGCGTAAGCAATCACTTCTTTCTTGAATGCAAGGCTGTACTTCTGAATTTTCTTTCCCTTATGAGAAATCGCGTCTGTATTCGGGTCTGCCATTTCGCCACCAGGCTAACAGTGTTGTGAGTTTCCTTTTTAACTTCCTGTGTTGGAATTTCCTGGCGTGGGAACGGTTCACTTAGCCTGCGAGCGCAGACGTATTTCCGGCTCGAGTTGCCCCGCCGAAAATTAACGTCTGCGAAAACGAGCCGGGCCGCGATTTCTGTGACGTCAATCTTATTGTTTTCTTGTTGACCAATCACGTAACATGATAGAATGAGTCAGATACCCGCGCGCGAGGAAATGCGTGGATTTCAGCTGTGGTATCGTGTTCGCTCTAAGTGATATGGGCGATATGCCAAAGAAACCTTCGCGGTCTGAGGATTCTTGCTTTTTATGTAAGGACAGCTTTTCAAATTCGAAAGATAAACTTTCAGTGTTAGGGAAAAGTAATGTGGACATCGCATCGTTGATCCTTCGCGCAACAAAAGTCAACGTTAATGTTTACGATTAGAATAATGTGATACTTTATTCGTGTTTAATTACGTCTGGCTAATGTTTGCCAGTGTCGGTTTGATTGACGTGTAATTACATAGGGCGATAACTTGGCGTGGGAACATTTGTACTAGTCACAGCGAATGTGCATGTTGAGCGAGCTAGACGTTCAGCGTGCGCGACAAAGTAGTTTATAAAATGGAAGAATTTAGTTTTGATGAATGGATCACGAACAACAAACTGAAAAAGGAGACGGTGGACGAGCTGAAGAAGCACGATTTAGACGGTGATGAAACTCTCCGGCTACTAGATGCCAATGACCTAGCAGAACTTAAGCTATCCACAGGTCAACGCAAGCTGCTTGGAAAGGCAATTCAGGACCTAAAAGGGCTCCAAGTCGAATAAAAGCCAAAGGTACAGGACCCTGTTACAACGTCATCCCTAGCGAAGGATTCAGGCCTGAACGCGATCCTCCAGCAACTGGAAAATGACGGTGGCCTCGACGCAATCATCAACGGGTCCATTGAGCAACCAGCAGTTCAACAACAGAAACCACAAGAGGCGGGGGCGTCGGCGCGACTCGATACGGACCCTCAGGTCTTTTTAGGCCCGAGCAAACCAAAAGGTATGACAGAGCAGCCTTTACTTATCCCTGATTTCGTTCAATCGTTTGGGTATGGGCAGGATGAATTTGAGGAGCACGAATTGACCCATTCGCCCCAACAGCGTGTTGTTGTGCGTACGGCCAGGGCAAAGCCTAAACTGGAAAAGATATCCCTGTCAATGTGGGTCGGGGCTAATTGCAAAATTATGCACCGATTGATCCAGAAGGGATCCCTGTCCTCCTTTAGCGACATTCAAGATTACCTCTCCTACACGGTGAAGGTTTCGGAGCTACTGGAATCGTACACCCTAATTTCCGTGCTTCATTATGACGACCAGTACCGGAAATTGCAGCATGGATATAAATTTCGCTGGGGAAGCGACTCTCAGCATTTGCACACGAGATTCCTGAAACGACGAGAACGACCACCTTTTTCTAATGGCGCAAACAGTGCAAACCCGCACATAACGTATCCAATGCCCAGCCACACAGCTTCACCCATCTGTAGGCAGTATAACTCGGCCTTCGGATGCCAATGGCCCAACTGCAGATTTGCGCATATTTGCATTGTCAAGGGATGTGGAAAACCTCATTCACAGACTCAACACAGACCGTATCCCGCGTCCCAAATGGGCAACGAACACACACCTACTTTTTGACCACCATTTACTAAACCAGAAACACCACTAAAACTTGAGGAATGGACAAAGGAACTGGAAAACGATTTTGATAAAGAATATTTACTACAAGGAATCACACATGGTTTTAACATACTCGATGTTTCGAGTGACAATCTGCAGCAAGCGGAAGTACACAATTACAAGTCTGCGACAGACGATCTTTACAGGGACAAAGTAGAACGGCAAATTGAACATGAGATTGCTCAAGGAAACTACGTGATCTCAAACACTAGACCGACTATACTCAGTGCTCTTGGTGCGATCCCAAAAGGGGATAGCGACGACATTAGATTAATCCACGATTGTAAGCCGACCAGCGGGAGCTAGTGTGAATTCGTACGCCTCGTGCGATCATTACGAATATGAAACTGTCGAACGCGCAAGCAAGTTAATCAAACCGGGAGCATTTCTGGCCAAGGTTGACCTTAAAAGCGCTTACAGACATGTTCCTATTCACCCATCCAATTACACCGCCACGGGCCTCAAATGGACATTTACGGGCAATACGCAACCGACATATTTGTTTGACACAAAATTGCCCTTTGGCGCCAGCCGGTCGCCTGGGATATTTCACAGACTGACCCAATCTGTCACACGCATGATGTCGCGTAGGGGTTTTACAGTCCTAGCATATCTGGATGATTTTTTGATAATTGCTGATACAGAGCACGACTGTTGGACAGCCTTTCACGAACTGTGTAACCTGCTCAGAAATCTGGGTTTCACTATAAAACTGGGACAAGGTTGATTGTCCAACTCAGTCACTTATTTACTTAGGAATTGAAATAAACAGCGTGCGGAGGCAATTAATTTTGCCCGAACGTAAAATACGCGAGATTAAAGCAGCCTTACAGGAAGCGAGCAGTAAAAACAAACTTACAAAGCGGGAATTACAATGCCTTGCAGGCAAGCTAAACTTTGCAGCGAGAGTTATATATGGCGGGAGAACTTTTCTTCGCCGCATAATAGATACAATCAATACCCTTGAGCGACCGCATCACCACAAACGATTGACACAAACAATGCGCAAAGATCTCCAATGGTGGATCGACTTTATGGAAACGTTTCAACGGTATTACCTTCTTTGTGGACACCGAACCACAAACACTTGATCAATTTTCTACTGATGCATGCTTATCTGGTGGAGCCGCACATTTTCATGAAGATTGGTTTTTACACCAACTGGGCGCGTGATCACCCCCAGCTACAAGAGTATCATATTAACAAACTTGAATTGTACACTGTTCTTCTGTCACTTCGCCGGTGGCAACACCAAATGCACAACAAATGGATGGTTGTTTTACACAGATAATACTGTAACTCTGTATGCTATCAATAAAGGCACCAGTCGTTGCGCGGAGACTATGGCCCTGGTTACGGGAGATATTTTGGATTACAGCATGTAATAACTTCAGATTAACGGCACGTTACGTAACCTCTCGAGCCAATTTTGTCGCGGACACGCTTTCACGCCTGCAAGACCCCAACACCAGCCAGAAATTCCTAGATTTACACACTGCCGGTACTATCAAATGGTATTCACCACATTCACACATCTCATCTAATGCCTTGTCTGCTTTGCCTATTCAGGACCTGCTGCTGTCCAAGAATCGCTCCTAGACGAGGATCTCCGCATCTACCGCAATCAAACCTTCGCACGGTCAACAAAAGCGACATATAAGTCTCAGCTCAGAGCCTTCTTTCGTTTCTGCATATACTTTGGCTACACCATGGTCCCTTGCACTCCTACCACAGTTCTCAGGTACATCGCCTTTCTCGCGAGAACATTATCCCCGACCAGTATTCCGAACTACCTCAATGTTATTCGCATCCTTCACCTTCAGAATGGCTTCCCTAACCCCCTACAAGAACCATTGCTCAACTGGCGCTACCATATGATCATACGCGGTATACAACGTACACAAGGAAAACCTACCACACAAAAGCTTCCCATTACACCAAACATTTTGCGTTCCATTAAAGCCCATCTTAATCTGGATTTATCTGCGGACCGTACTTTCTGGGCAGCCTGTCTAGTTGCGTTCTTCAGTTTTCTTCAGAAAATCTAATCTCCTTCCACCTTCGGTGCAGGTTTCGATAAGGAAACGCCATTTTAAGACGAAAAGATGTGATCCTCTGCAGCTGGGGCGTTATTCTTGTAGTCCGCTGGTCGAAGACAATTCAGTTTCACCAGAAACAACTGTTAATTCCTCTGCCAAAATTATCCTCTTCAGATCTCTGCCCTCTGACGGCCTTGCAACAAGCCTTTCAGCTAACCTCATCCGCAGATCCCGAGGGCCCAGCTTTTATGTACGCGAAGGGATCCCAGCATGTCCCTTATACACATACTTCGTTCACGACAAAACTGAAACAAACATTAGAGAGTTCTGGTTTCCCTGCGGACAAGTACTCGGGTCACTCTTTCCGCAGAGGTGGCGCAACCTTTGCGATGAAAGCGGGCGTGCCGCACACTATGATTCAAGCACAAGGCGATTGGAAATCTACGGCCTATGAACGATATCTTAACACATCCTTTGCATATAGACTTCAAACTATTGCCACTATGGCAGCGAACATTTCCTAAAAAACAAAAACATACCAAACACTGTTTTTGTTGTAGCCTGTTTCAGGCATTGCGTATCACACTCACACCCCTGTTTGGGAGGTTTGGGAGCATTGTTTACCTTTTCGCGGGCTTATGTATGCAGGTTTTAATAAAGCCCTTTACCCCCCAAACAGGTGTGTTGTGTGACATTTTGTATTTTTCGGGAATTAAGCTGAGAGAGAAAGGTTCGCTATCTGTTCCTGGTCCAGAGACTATCACTAGTCAAGAGACTACTGTTGGAGCTTCTACGAAGCTACAAGAATTTGTTTAGAGAGATGTTGTAGGCCTGATGCTAAGGCTTTATCTCTTGCATCAATTTGACCGAGCTTGAGCTCAATGTTTGTATCCTCCTTTGTTCGTTGTGTGACGTTCTTGCACCACAAGATAGAAATATAAATATCTCACGCAAGTCGGGTACAATGACTTATAGATTTTCAGGGGTATTAGTTTTCGCTATTGATAGGAACCCGCGAAACAAGACAACATTTCCGGTGTGCATTTACATTGAATTTGTCAACAAAATTGTCACAAATTGTCACAATAGTATTCTGAAGGTGGTTTTAGGTGGTTGTAGGTGGTTTTAGGTGGTTGTAGGTGGTTGTAGGTGGTTTTAGGTGGTTGTAGGTGGTTTTAGGTGGTTTTAGGTCATTCCATGTTTTAGTACTTACGACGCAAGTCGACTGTTTTTGCGTTTTGTATATACAGTTTCTTCTAGCTTTCCGAACACTCTATGCTTTAGTCTGAACGTGGAGTTATGTTGATTGGAACGCACATATTCTTCTTGCAAACCCCACTTTTCTCAGGGAATTTTGATACCGTACGAGCCGATTATATAAACTGACTTCGTACGACAGTAAACATGATATTCGTTCCAAACGACACATCTTGAAACAGCTTTTATAATAATCAAATTAATGCTGGGCCCAGTAATAGATGCAAGAAAATCAACGTCCTACATTTTGATATCTAGTCATTCCATAGAGAACATTAAGAGAGCCAAAACATATCTTGTAATAATAGAAATGAGCCGAAACAAATGTTAGCAAAGCATCGCCGGAGGTGTCAAACCGTCTACAGGGCCAACGCGGCATACTGTAAAACATGGACTGGACTGGATTTGTAAAACATGGATTGGATTGGATTGGATTTGTAAAACATGGATTTGTAAAACATGGATTTGTAAAACATGGATTTGTAAAACATGGATTTGTAAAACATGGATTTGTAAAACATGGATTTGTAAAACATGGATTTGTAAAACATGGATTTGTAAAACATGGATTTGTAAAACATGGATTTGTAAAACATGGATTTGTAAAACATGGATTTGTAAAACATGGATTTGTAAAACATGGATTTGTAAAACATGGATTTGTAAAACATGGATTTGTAAAACATGGATTTGTAAAACATGGATTTGTAAAACATGGATTTGTAAAACATGGATTTTGTAAAATGACACCACATCGCAAGATAGTCACGAAACCACGCTTTTCCTTTGCAAACTGAGTTCGTCGGATATATTTTCTTGTAGTATTTCATTGTATTTCATTGTGCTATTGTTGAAAAGCTGCGCGGACTTTAAACAAAGTGGAAATTGAAGAATATGCTGTATAAATTGCGACAGCTCACATTCTTTCCTGCACGCTCCTCCATGCAATCAGACGCGTACAATGTACATTGGATAGCTGTCAAATTTGCAAATTCAAGTCAAACACCTCAGGAAAACGTCAGGAAACGCAAACATAGGATCGAAATTCATCAATCACAGGTCACGCTCAAAACAGAAAACGGCTATGATTGGTTTGTTGTCCTGCATTGTGAATTGCACGATTTGTTTCATTTTTTTTTTGTTTCATTCGCTTGACGCTGAGTCTCCTACGCAGCCGTTATTTGTGTCATCACGCAACGCTTCTCCCCACTAACCACATTCCTTTCCTTTTGTTTTGACCGCCGTAACTTTGACAGCTATCCGCAAAAACGTGACTGTTACCGTTTGCCGAAAACTTGCTAGATCGATCCAATTCTTGAACTAGGATGTCTGTTGTAATTATAATGAAGTTTTTTCGACATTCTTCTTTCATATCATACATTTTTCTTCAGTAAAACCGTGTTTTATTTTGATGTCTGGTGTGCGTCAAATTCAAAAGGCGGCATACTAGCGTGCGTTTTGACGTTTAATTCATTAATATAACACACAAATATTTTTTTATTCCAACTGTTTGTTTCGTAAATACAGTCGAACCTCCCGCAAGCGGACACTCTCTGGACCAGAAAAAATGTCCGCTTACGAGAGCTGTCCGCCGGCGGGAGATGTCCGTCAGGGGAGGTTTCGAGTGACGTGTACGTTCAAAATAAGAAATAAAAACTCAACCTCGAAGCGCTTCAACGTCCATTTATTGTTTTGCCGTACTCTCGTTCGCAAATGTTTCCTTTGTAAGCAATTCTTTTTCACGCAAATCACAATGCAACAAACCAATCAAAGCCGTTTTCTGTTTTGAGCGTGACCTGTGATTGGAAACGCAAACATAGGATCGAAATTCATCAGAGGTTTTTCCTGAGGTGTTGACTTGAATTTGCAAATTTGACAGCTATCCAATGTACATTGTACGCGTCTGATTGCATGGAGGAGCGTGCAGGAAAGAATGTGAGCTGTCGCAATTTTATACAGCATATTCTTCAATTTCCACTTTGTTTAAAGTCCGCGCAGCTTTTCAACAATAGCACAATGAAATACAATGAAATACTACAAGAAAATATATCCGACGAACTCAGTTTGCAAAGGAAAAGCGTGGTTTCGTGACTATCTTGCGATGTGGTGTCATTTTACAAAATCCATGTTTTACAAATCCATGTTTTACAAATCCATGTTTTACAAATCCATGTTTTACAAATCCATGTTTTACAAATCCATGTTTTACAAATCCATGTTTTACAAATCCATGTTTTACAAATCCATGTTTTACAAATCCATGTTTTACAAATCCATGTTTTACAAATCCATGTTTTACAAATCCAATCCAATCCAATCCATGTTTTACAAATCCAGTCCAGTCCATGTTTTACAGTATGCCGGCCAACGCGGCCTGACAGGAAGCCAAACATGAACTCTCGCTAGAGTGTACACAGTCGAAGGCTCTACGTGAAAATCCTCTTCATAATTAAATATATATTGCCCGTTAGAAACACGCTTGAAGCAAACTACATTTAATAGAGAACGGCAAATGTACAAAGGTTTTATACTACAACAGCCACAGCTGAAACTATTGTAGGCTTCACTCGAGAGCATTTTCCGCCACCTTTCATCATTCAACTTCGGGAGATCCATACACGATAGAATACTTTCCATTTTCCAAGCGAGGTTAGACGACTGACTTGATCTTTCATTAGACTGATCAACGGTGAAACGACGATTACTATGCCGGTTTGTCTATGTTTTCTACAGGTTTCTATCACTTCGCGGAATATCAAGGACTTCCCAAATATGGTGGGAAAATTTACGAACACATCCTTTTTCTCCGATACAACAAATCTATTAGCCTCGTCCTGTTGCTTATTGAGGTTCTCGATCCCAAAAATCACAACAAACTTTGGTAAACGCTAACTCCACATCGTCCACCATTTTTTTCCACGCGTCCTCGTTTGCCTCGCGCACGATATGCGTGTTCAGTTCTAGACTTTTATGAGCTCAATTTGTGATTGGTTTAAAACGTTTGACATCACAGAAATCGCGGCCCGGCTCGTTTTCGCAGACGTTAATTTTCGGCGGGGCAACTCGAGCCGGAAATACGTCTGCGCTCGCAGGCTACGGTTCACTCTGATTGGCTGAAACACTAAATAACGTCAGCGGGGTTCCCCTGTACATTAGCAGTGGCAGTGTAGTGTGTCAGTGTCTAGCGTGGTATTCAGAGAGCCCTTAGTCAGTAGTGATAATATTCAAGCAAAGATCGGGAAAATGGCAAGAGCTTCGCCAGTAGAGTTTCAAAATGTATTTTAAAGTACATTTCGAAACAGTTATCCGAGGGCATCATGTTTACAAGCATACGTGGACCCCCCGTAATTGATCAAGTTCTGGAGTGTGAACAAGACACGCGTGCTGAAGCGAAAGAACACGATTCTAATGCAATCGGGGTGTATCTAGTAATGAAGCAGCCGGACGCAAAGAAAACGCTTGCTGGTCATGTTCCGATAGAACTGTCGCGCTTGTTAAAGAACTTTCTCGAAGAAAACGATGAAAACAGACTATTTGCACAAGTAACTGGAAAAAGAAAGAGAGAAGTTGGGCTTGTCGTGCCGGCAAAGTTCACGGCCTTCACAACAGAACTACGTATTGCAAGAATTCTGGAGAGAGAACGTAATGGGCGAGCGGTGAAATATACTCACTTTGAACTGAAGAACATCGTTTTTTGACGAAAATAAATTTCCAATGCTGTGTTAAAGTTCCTTTGTAGTGTTTTTTAGTTTTACTGAATTCCTCGAATAAGCGCCGCATCGGGGCCGCGGCGCTTATTCGGGGGCGGCGCTTATTAACTTTTTTGTCCCAAATGCGGCGCTTAATCGGGGCGGCGCTTATTCGAGTAAATACGGTAAGTTAGTTTCAACTTTCTGTGCACTATATTATACAAATGTATTTACATTTTGTATTCTATCCCGATTAATACCACCATATAACCAAATAATTTCATTAACAGAAAAACATGAACGAGGGTATTTTATGTTCTGCTAATTCAGCTGAAATTTTGGAGGCATTGTTTAGCAACGCTATTTTCTGGGAGCTTTTCGAGATGTATTCCGAATTGAAGAATTCTTACAAAGATGATTGATTTAAGAGAAAGTCTTCCCATTTCATTACGAAAAACAACGTTCGGGGCTCTCCTGTTTAAGCTGAGGTAGTGTTTATAAAATTGTGTATGAAGTCTTTCAATGGGGTCCTTTTCCCATTTCTTGGGGTCAATATTCATATGCGCCCCAGTCTTCTGAGCTGTATAGTAGAATTGGGAGGAAAAGAGTATCAAAAAGTTTATGGCACATAGATATCAGAGACCGTGTATGCAAATATTTCGGGAAGTGGTCCGATAAGAGTCGATAACCCAGGGGTTATTTCACAGCTATTTCAAACTTTCGCCGCTCCGACTTTTGCCGATTATAAACTTTCTTCACACCCGACTAACTACCCCTGGGTCTCGAGGATGTTTTTGTCTTAACTGGGTCAGGGTTTGAACAGCTCAGTGGCACCAGTGACCCACACACAAGCTTCAGCTAAGTGACCCCCCCCCCCCCCCCCCCCCAGATATTATCCTGAAATTTATAGGTCACCAGATCGTTTTCTTAAATGTGACTGATTCCTGACAATTTTTCATCAAGTTCATGTTACATTTTAAAAGCATTCGAGTCGGTTCAGGCAATTTTCAAAACATACCTTCCACCTTTCCAAGTTTATCCTCGATGTTACCTTCCACCTTTCCAAGTTTATCCTCGATGTTACCTTCCACCTTTCCAAGTTTATCCTCGATGTTACCTTCCACCTCTTCAAGTTTATCCTCGATGTTACCTTTTTCTTCTTTACATGAAAAACAAAAGAGAATTTCAGTAATGAGGAAAACATGTCAACAATGTTGACTTGTGCGCCAGTGTAGTTTAAATCATGGTAACTTACTCCAGTTGTGAGGTCAATGATCAGAAATCATAAGTGCAGTACATGTGTGTTTTAACAGTTTGCAGAGGTTATCCCAGTTTCCATAGCATGAAGAGGCCAGGTATTGCTAACTCCCCCTGGATGGGATGCTATATGTTAAAATGTCTTAACCACTTCTATAACAACTATATATTGCCAAGCCTGCAAATTAGCGCCGGTCATCGGACATTTGTCCGGTAAATTTGAGGTTTTGACTGGCGAACGCTCAGTCTGGCTCGGACACGCTGACCGGACTCTTCTGTTACGATGTGAAATATGAAAAAAAAATATTTTCACTGAAGTATGCCAAACGTACTCTCTTGCGAATCGCCGGCTATATTGGCGACTAAAAATTCTGCTTTAGTAGCCACTTTGCGACTACATTTATCTATGATTTAGATTATAAATTTGGCTTTCAGTGCAGTCATATTGCTCCATCTTTTTGTTTTGCTGTAAAGATATCATCTCTCGGACTCTCGACTTCAGAAAACTTGAAAAATGGCTGCCGTGTTTAAGTCGTCCTATAATGCATTGCGAGCCCTGCGTTATTGCGTATGTCATGTATGCCGATATATTTTGTCTCTGGAAATGTGGCGATCGTGTTTTAAAAGTTTATAGCGGCTGGAGAGTCTCGACATGTTTTAATTTAGAGTTTGTGGTAAGATTGTTCGTTCAACCTAGCCTGGCGACTAAAAATTTGCATTTGGGGACTATTTTTCCCCCAAAAAAATTTAAAAAAAAATTAAAAAATTTAACAATTTCTTTTTTTTTGTGCTCAGAATCGTCCAAAACGCATCTAAGAGACTTATACAGTAGTTTTATTATACTGAAACAGATTGTTCTTTCAAATTTCAAATTTTTAAATTAGTGTGGGAAAATTTTTTTATCCGACCAGACTGGCTACATGTCAGGTCAAACCTTGTCCCTGGCCTGACATATGACAGGTTTATAGAAAAAATTATTTGCAGGCTTGTATTGCTATTGTCATTCTTATTAATGCTTATCATGTTGGTCATCCTTGTCAATGAATAAGTCAAACAGTCTCCCCAAAACTGAGTTTGCCATAATTCACATTCCGGTTATGGCAAAATTAAACAAGGGTTCTATTATTAATATAAATCTAATAATTTATTACAAATTTTCTTCCATATAATTGTCATCACCTTGGTAATGGGGCCATTTTCTGAAACATGGAGATCCTTCAGAAAATTGAAAACAACAGACGCTGCCATGACACTGGCAAAAGATCCCCAGGTAACAGTTGAAGATTCGTTGCCATCTGCAAAATCGGCAATACCTTTAACGAGAAGCCATTCGATACCATCATCAAATGCGGCAGAAAAGAGACCTGCAATAGAAATATGTATTTTTACTAAAATTGCCTACCCAACAAAGTACTTGCAATGCACCTGTACTAAGCCAGAAGAGAAAAGGGAAATGCTGCTTCATTTTGTAACTGTGGTGATAATATTTTGCAAGTTGATCTGTATAAGCTCTTAAATGTTTAATAAAATTATAGCTTTCTATTGCATGTTCTGATTGGATGGGTACTGTAGTAGGTGTTTTGCATTGGCATTATTATGTAAACATGGGTGTGATGTCACATTACACTTCTCAGTTCTCACCTATTTTTAAAATAAAAGAAAAGCCACAGCCTACTGAGTAGTACAGACAAAGGCATCCTTTCTTGTTTTGTTGCCAGATCAAAATCGCAAAGCCATTTGTGATGTTATCCAGCAAAATGACCCCCATGAAAAAGCCATGCCATGCAGGGAGTTAGATCTGGCCTTAATATTAATACACTTGGTGTGTCTGGGAGAAAAACCTCCCAAACAGACTACGAGTAGTCACTCAATTTTCTTGAGGATCGAGCAGGCAAGCGCGCACAAAGTGTGTGGAAATCAACTCCTGCGAAGAGACTCGACGCAAGGCGGCGAGAAAATGAGAGACGCGTCGCTTCTTCTCGCGGGAGGTGATTTGCGCACGCTTGCCCACTCAATCCCTGACAAAAATGAGGGACTACCCGTAGTCTACCTCCCAAACTCTCTTTGTGATGGCATCAGGCTATGTAAATGTGTATATAATGCACATTTCTATTCTTATTAATAGCAGCAGTTTTTCAGTTTCTCTAATAGGGTGTATTGTATAATAAAACATGCACCAATCTTTTAAGATTACCTTCTCCCTCCATTTCAATTGCAGTCGCTTGAGGATGTAAATCTACCAGTTCTTTACGTCGCTTATCAGAACTAATCTTCTCTGGACCACTCAAAAACTCTCCACTGTTGTGTATTTTCACGTCTCGTACTTCAGGGATTTTCAAAGGTGCCTTCCAGCCATCAGCCACATGTCTAATGAGTTTGAAGAAAACGTCGGCTCACAAGACTTCTTGTGCCAATAGATTGTTCTTCATCACCACAACTTCCTTCGAGGCATATGTTGTTAGCTTCGCAGAAACTACGACGTCTCCCAGTTTGGTTTTCTCATGGTTCAGACCACTACAATATCCCACAGAAATGACTGCCTTGGGCATTAGAACAGAGACAGCATTTTTCACAGTAATCAGAGAACTGCCAGGACTAGTGGAACCTTCATGACATCTCATCAATGCCACTTTCACATTCTCATCTTGATCGTCACACGCAGTGCCAAAGTAAACATAACCAAGACCATCAAAATACCATTTAAATGAATTCCTCAAGTGTGCATGACAACCTAAGAACTCACAGTCTTCAACAGTCAGTAAAAGAATGTCTATAGGCAGGCTTGGTTGCTTTGCAGTTGCTGGAAGGTCACACAACTTAGGAAGATTGATATCGAGCTCAGGTGGGTCGCCATTACCATCCTTTAAACTGATACTACATGTACTTTTATTTTCGGCAGCTCCAGACATTGTGATTAATCATTAATAATCATGTAAATGTTGCTGCAAGAAAAGTTACCAGTAAAAAGGTTACTACAATTATTATGACTGTATAATCATTCAATTCAACTTCTTCAAACCCTAAAATAATTACCCCATATCAAACATAATACAAACATACAACAGCCTGTTAGAACTTTAACCCATTGACACCTGGGCTTTTTCCAAAAATAGGCCCGCGAGGCGTGCTCATGGCTACTGCATTTTTTACTCAGAGAATGCGCATACATGTAGCCCATGAGCCGATTAAACGAAATGGGTTAGGGACTCTCACGATTTCAATCAGTAAGTTATATTTTTCTCTACCCAGCAGTCATGAATCCACATCATCCCTTTATAACATGTATACTAGACATACTAGATATAAACATTTCCACGCAATGGCTTTCGTTAACTCTCACCAGACCTCTCAATTGATAATATAGGTCAAGACTTCGTTCTCCGAGTTGTCGCCGTTGAGGATAGTGCAGCAACTTTGTTGGTTTTGTTATTTTTTTTCTTTGGTGTATTGCATTTGATAACCCTAGCCCTAAGGCAACATCTCTTGCTTTGGCTAACCACACTAAAATAATCAGGCCCGTAGGGCGAGGGATGCGACAGGTGCGTCCGTGGACCGATGGCTGAAAATAAAGTGAATGAAAAGCTCTAATTCGCTAACTGGTGTAGTCTGGAAATGAAGCCTGAATCAACGAAGATAACATCGAAGGTCCGCCATTTGTAGATTTGCTGGGTGACATATTAAATTTTGGACCAGATCTTGAGATTCTATAAGCTGAATTTAACGTTAACGATAAATTCGACCTAAAACCCTCATACGGAATTTTAATCCCCAGGCTCTATCAAAATGAGAGAAGACTGGGTACCCCAATAATGAACTGCAAAAGGGCTCAGCATGTGTGTCAATATTGGATAAAATGGACCGAACAGAGCCAGAGGTCACAGAAGAGCGAAATAGAAAGGCCGCAGCAAAATCCTGTCAATCGATAGATACATTTGTCCGTAAATTGTAAATTACATGTCACATAAAGTTTCTTGCAATTGTTTGTCATTAATCCATTTTGAATTTAAAGAAGCTTTACAACTGCTGCTTACTAGTTTAGCCTTTTGGGTTAGAAAAAAATCGTTAAAATCGTCTGGAACAGGGTATCTTTTTTAACATTTAGTCTGGAACAGGGTCGCAAAATTAGCGTTTTTGTAGTCGGTACAGGTTAAGGGGTTTTATAGTCCAGCGGCACACCCCTACCCAAATTTTTTTTGGGAGTAACCGCCCCCCCCCCCCCCCCGGGCTTCGCTCCTCGCGCGTGACGTGACTCTGCTCATATCCTAGCTAACTGAACTGGGTAATTACAGTACACTGCACGATTCACGTTTAACGTAACAAATTTATTAGGTCACTTTTAGCAACACTCTGCTCTCGTAAACTAGCTCGCCGACTTCTCAGTTGCGGACAACAAAACTCTGTTTCAGTTTATTTACCTTCATGTCATTTTGATCAGTACATCTAACAATACTTGAAACCCAAGCTAATTTGAATACAATCACCCACTGTTTTCTTAAAACAACGGAAACTGTGCTCAAATGAGATCGATCTTATCTTTCGTCTACAAACCAAGCAGATAAGTTCGTCTTTAATTTTAGAAGATATTTTCATATTAAAATCATTCCTCGTTTCGAAAAAAATTTAACACACTTAACAATAGTAGATCTAAAATCCATTTTCTAATATCATTTTGTCACGATGTCCAACGTCAGACTCCCGAAAGCGCGGTGAATTAATTTTCTGCAATCCAGCACGCGGCTTTGATCTTTGTCACAACAGCATTCGCAGCATTCATGCTGACATAACAAAATTCTCAAATCACTCATCACTCATACTCTTCTGATTGTCGTCATACTGTAATATCTTTGTTTACACAGCAGCATTCGCGCAGCTTTTCAACAACTGAAGCTCTGAAAGATTTTCAAAGAGTTGTAAATTCACGCTAGCATAACAAAATTATTTGGTCCCTCAGCAATACTTTCTTCTCTGACTTCACCCCTCGCGCGCGCGTGTGACTAAATGAGTAAATAATAAATTAATTAAGTGACCCTCCATAGGAAAAGGGGGCTTAAGGTGATTTTTTACAAACGCATTTAAACGCAGCGTTTTGAAATGCTTTTCAAACGCATTTCAAATTATTTCAAATGCATTTCAAATGTGTTTCAAACGGTTTCAAACTGAAGGCGTTTCAAACAGAAGAAACGCGTTTCATTGCGTTTGAAACACAAAAATAATTAATTAAGATGTGCATAATTATTGCCATTACAGAGGTTAACGGCCATACGCCGGCCAAATTTATAACAGAGCCGGACAACTAGGGTCTTTTTTGTAGGGAAGCTCGCGCACGAACTATTAGACGAATGAATAGAAAAAGTTTTGCAGAACCGGTTCAAGCGTGATGGAAACAAGTCCTATTAATAAATGCTAAAAGCGGGAACTTTATAGCTTTAGCTCAAAAATAGTATCCGATATACGGATAGCTTCGAAGTGGCAGCTCATAATCATGGATTAAACGTAAACAAAATATTAAGAATCGATGACGTGTAAAGTTTCTAAAATTATAAAGTTCATTCGTAAATCTTGACATGTATGCATCATCGACGGTCGTAGCCTAATTTACATTCCGTAGATTATTATCTGTTCTCTGGATCATGCTGGATACATGACGCACGCAATAAAAAAAATAGGCCCGCGAGGCGTGCTCATGGCTACTGCATTTTTTACTCAGAGAATGGGCATACATGTAGCCCATGAGCCGATTAAACGAAATGGGTTAGGGACTCTCACGATTTCAATCAGTAAGTTATATTTTTCTCTACCCAGCAGTCATGAATCCACATCATCCCTTTATAACATGTATACTAGACATACTAGATATAAACATTTTCCACGCCAATGGCTTTCGTTAACTCTCACCAGACCTCTCAATTGATAATATAGGTCAAGACTTCGTTCTCCGAGTTGTCGCCGTTGAGGATAGTGCAGCAACTTTGTTGGTTTTGTTATTTTTTTCTTTGGTGTATTGCATTTGATAACCCTAGCCCTAAGGCAACATCTCTTGCTTTGGTTAACCACACTAAAATAATCAGGCCCGTAGGGCGAGGGATGCGACAGGTGCGTCCGTGGACCGATGGCTGAAAATAAAGTGAATGAAAAGCTCTAATTCGCTAACTGGTGTAGTCTGGAAATGAAGCCTGAATCAACGAAGATAACATCGAAGGTCCGCCATTTGTAGATTTGCTGGGTGACATATTAAATTTTGGACCAGATCTTGAGATTCTATAAGCTGAATTTAACGTTAACGATAAAATTCGACCTAAAACCCTCATACGGAATTTTAATCCCCAGGCTCTATCAAAATGAGAGAAGACTGGGCACCCCAATAATGAACTGCAAAAGGGCTCAGCATGTGTGTCAATATTGGATAAAATGGACCGAACAGAGCCAGAGGTCACAGAAGAGCGAAATAGAAAGGCCGCAGCAAAATCCTGTCAATCGATAGATACATTTGTCCGTAAATTGTAAATTACATGTCACATAAAGTTTCTTGCAATTGTTTGTCATTAATCCATTTTGAATTTAAAAAGTGCAAGAAATTTTTATGTTTATACGTTTGCTTTTTGCTGCCTGGTTTCATATCAAAACGCACGAAATGCGAAATACAGTCGAACCTCTCCACAACGGCCACCTTGGGGACAGAGGTAAGTGGCCGTTGTAGAGAGGTGGCCGTTATGGGGAGGTAGGGGTGTAATATGACACCATTTGTTTTTTGGGGGGGACAACATTTTTATTTAAAAATGCTTATTATAGCATATGAATACGTAACACAATCAAAATGTATCAATAAAACAGAAACCAAAATGATGTTCAGAACAGGAATGTTAACAAAACAAAGCTAGTAAGGTACAGTGAGTACATCAGTTTGTACATCGTTTACTTTCTCTTTCGTGAAATTAAGTTGTCAAGGGTTGTTTGCTTGAGTGAGTGGCTGCGAGGTTCTATTTTAATGTGACTTGGCTGTGCCACAAGGCATTTTTTTTTCAATTTCGCAATGCAATTTAAACACAGAGCCTTATCAGCTGTACTCGATTTACGACTGAAATAAAAATACAGTACTGTAAAAGCGTAAAAAAAATGGAAAATAGAAAAAAATGGGGGCCTTGTACTTTCTAGTTCCTCGCGAAGCGAGGCCGAAGGCTTCGCGTAGCGGGGTTTATAATTCTGTCCCCCAAGAGCTGACGCGAGAGCAATTCTCGTGTGGCCTTTACGGTCATATTTATTTATTTATTTATTTATTTATTTATTTATTTATTTATTTATTTATTTATTTATTTATTTATTTAATTTTTTGTTTGTGGAGTTGGGGGATGACATGTCGTCACACGGCGCGCTCGTGGCCTAATGGCTTAAGGCGCTAACTTTTAAATCTGATCTTCGGGATTGAGGGCGTGAGTTCAAATCCGACATGGTCCTTCTTTTTTTTTTTTTTTTTTTTTTTTTTTCGGTTCAAATCCAGGCCGTTCTTTTTTTTAACCCCCTTTTCTTTGCTTAATAACATTGACTTCGACGTAATCTTTGTACACGTAAATGTAGAAACAGGAACGGCTGCTGAAGAATAACAATTTTTACTCCAAGTTTGTTTATCGAACAAATTTATATACGGGTCATTTGTGAAAAAAACCCGGCTTTATTAAATCCATTATCAACAACAGGAAAAGGAAAGACGACTCAGGCATTTCTCAAAGTACGATCAACATATGGCTTAGTTTTCATTGTAGACGCGAAGACTTGTGTCTGAAAATAATTCGCCGATCCGATATTGCGAAGAAGATTTTACCTACAAAAGCGAGGTGGTTTCAGATCATTCGGACGGAAAAGTGGGGAAAACAGTACAAGAGCGCTACAATTTATTACAGATATCGAGAGACGAGCGAACTCCAATCGAAACCAAAATCCGGTGGCATAGCAAAAACACGGCGTTCGTCCGACGATTCTCAGAAACCTTGCAGCGATTCTTGGAAACCTTGCAGATCAAATCGCAGGCGTGCCCGTTTACTAGGCAACAAAAGCTTCGCGAGGGCCTGCGAGTCACGTATTACTAGTATTGTGTGATTCTTCCATCAGTGGCTAAACACGTGCCGCAATATAAGATACTGTATTGCCCGACGATGGCGTGGTACAGATGAAGTTGCGTGACCTTTTATTACTGTACGCCAAAAAAGATAGGGTTTTAATGGCCGTTGCCGTTGTGGAGAGGTGGCCGTTGTAGAGAGGTGTAAAAACAAGAGTGAATGTATGGGACTGTCCGCCGGGACAAAAGAAAGTGGCCGTTGTGGAGGAGGTGGCCGTTAGTAGAGGTTCGACTGTATCAAAAATTTCCCGGCGGTACACCCCTACAAACTCGGGAGGCACTCGAAAGTTAGTACGCGCAAGGAAAAGGAGACATCTGCACGCAGGCTATCCCCTCCCCTTTCGCATTTATTACGGGACAGTTTTGTTTGTCCCGACGAAAAGCTCATATATTTTATTCTTACATTACAACGGTCACTTTTCCGCTCTCATACAAAGTTAACCTCGCTTATCTGTGCACTGTATATTGTCATGACATGTTTTGACAACTGTCTTGCTCACTGTGCTGCGTGGCAGGCGTAACACAAAAGTTTCACTTCCTTGGTCTTTTACTGCAGTCATTAGACGTTACTTAATATACGGACAATTGTTCGTGTCCGTCTTATCCCGGTTCCACTGTACATACGAGGCGTTTCAATCCACAGTCAAAACAAAGGATTTGACTTCACGAAACTGAAAAAAAAACCTGCCAAAAAAAACCCTGCAAACTGTCAAAGCTATTTGCCTTTATCTCTGTAATTGTGTAATTGGTCTGACCAATTACACAATTACAGAGATAAAGGCAAATAGCTTTGACAGTTTGCAGGGTTTTTTTTGGCAGGTTTTTTTTTCAGTTTCGTGAAGTCAAATCCCTTTGTTTTGACTGTGATTGAAACGCCTTCGTATGTACAGTGGAACCCGGATAAGACGGACACGAACAATTGTCCTTATATTAAGTAACGTCTAATGACTGCAGTAAAAGACCAAGGAAGTGAAAACTTTTGTGTTACGCCTGCCACGCAGCACAGTGAGCAAGACAGTTGTCAAACATGTCATGACAATATACAGTGCACAGATAAGCGAGGTTAACTTTGTATGAGAGCGGAAAAGTGACCGTTGTAATGTAAGATAAAATATATGAGCTTTTCGTCGGACAAACAAAACTGTCCGTAATAAATGCGAAAGGGGAGGGGATAGCCTGCGTGCAGATGTCTCCTTTTCCTTGCGCGTACTAACTTTCGAGTGCCTCCCGAGTTTGTAGGGGGGTACCTCCGGGAATTTTTGATACAGTCGAACCTCTACTAACGGCCACCTCTCCACAACGGCCACTTTCTTTTGTCCCGGCGGACAAGTCCATACATTCACTCTTGTTTTAACCTCTCTACAACGGCCACCTCTCCACAACGGCAACGGCCATTAAAACCCTATCTTTTTTGGCGTACAGTAATAAAAGGTCACGCAACTTCATCTGTACCACGCATCGTCGGGCAATACAGTATCTTATATTGCGGCACGTGTTTAGCCACTGATGGAAGAATCACACAATACTAGTAATACGTGACTCGCAGGCCCTCGCGAAGCTTTTGTTGCCTAGTAACGGGCACGCCTGCGATTTGATCTGCAAGGTTTCCAAGAATCGCTGCAAAGGTTTCTGAGAATCGTCGGACGAACGCCGTGTTTTTGCTATGCCACCGGATTTTGGTTTCGATTGGAGTTCGCTCGTCTCTCGATATCTGTAATAAATTGTAGCGCTCTTGTACTGTTTTCCCCACTTTTTCCGTCCGAATGATCTGAAAACCACCTCGCTTTTGTAGGTAAAATCTTCTTCGCAATATCGGATCGGCGAATTATTTTTCAGACACAAGTCTTCGGCGTCTACAATGAAAACTAAGCCATATGTTGATCGTACTTTGAGAAATGCCTGAGTCGTCTTTCCTTTTCCTGTTGTTGATAATGGATTTTAATAAAGCCGGGTTTTTTCACAAATGACCCGTATATAAATTTGTTCGATAAACAAACTTGGAGTAAAAATTGTTATTCTTCAGCAGCCGTTCCTGTTTCTACATTTACGTGTACAAAGATTACGTCGAAGTCAATGTTATTAAGCAAAGAAAAGGGGGTTAAAAAAAAGAACGGCCTGGATTTGAACCGAAAAAAAAAAAAAAAAAAAAAAAAGAAGGACCATGTCGGATTTGAACTCACGCCCTCAATCCCGAAGATCAGATTTAAAAGTTAGCGCCTTAAGCCATTAGGCCACGAGCGCGCCGTGTGACGACATGTCATCCCCCAACTCCACAAACAAAAATTAAATAAATAAATAAATAAATAAATAAATAAATAAATAAATAAATAAATAAATAATAAATAAATAAATATGACCGTAAAGGCCACACGAGAATTGCTCTCGCGTCAGCTCTTGGGGACAGAATTATAAACCCCGCTACGCGAAGCCTTCGGCCTCGCTTCGCGAGGAACTAGAAAGTACAAGGCCCCCATTTTTTTTCTATTTTCCATTTTTTTTTAACGCTTTTACAGTACTGTATTTTTATTTTCAGTCGTAAATCGAGTACAGCTGATAAGGCTCTGTGTTTAAATTGCATTGCGAAATTGAAAAAAAAAATGCCTTGTGGCACAGCCAAGTCACATTAAAATAGAACCTCGCAGCCACTCACTCAAGCAAACAACCCTTGACAACTTAATTTCACGAAAGAGAAAGTAAACGATGTACAAACTGATGTACTCACTGTACCTTACTAGCTTTGTTTTGTTAACATTCCTGTTCTGAACATCATTTTGGTTTCTGTTTTATTGATACATTTTGATTGTGTTTACGTATTCATATGCTATAATAAGCATTTTTAAATAAAAAAATGTTGTCCCCCCCCAAAAAACAAATGGTGTCATATTACACCCCTACCTCCCCATAACGGCCACCTCTCTACAAACGGCCACTTACCTCTGTCCCCAAGGTGGCCGTTGTGGAGAGGTTCGACTGTATTTCGCATTTTCGTGCGTTTTGATATGAAACTCAGGCAGCAAAAAGCAAACGTATAAACATAAAAATTTCTTGCACTTTTTAAATTCAAAATGGATTAATGACAAACAATTTGCCAAGAAACTTTATGTGACATGTAATTTACAATTTACGGACAAATGTATCTGATCGATTGACAGGATTTTGCTGCGGCCTTTCTATTTCGCTCTTCTGTGACCTCTGGCTCTGTTCGGTCCATTTTATCCAATATTGACACACATGCTGAGCCCTTTTGCAGTTCATTATTGGGGTGCCCAGTCTTCTCTCATTTTGATAGAGCCTGGGGATTAAAATTCCGTATGAGGGTTTTAGGTCGAATTTATCGTTAACGTTAAATTCAGCTTATAGAATCTCAAGATCTGGTCCCAAATTTAATATGTCACCCAGCAAATCTACAAATGGCGGACCTTCGATGTTATCTTCGTTGATTCAGGCTTCATTTCCAGACTACACCAGTTAGCGAATTAGAGCTTTTCATTCACTTTATTTTCAGCCATCGGTCCACGGACGCACCTGTCGCATCCCTCGCCCTACGGGCCTGATTATTTTAGTGTGGTTAACACCAAAGCAAGAGATGTTGCCTTAGGGCTAGGGTTATCAAATGCAATACACCAAAGAAAAAAATAACAAAACCAACAAAGTTGCTGCACTATCCTCAACGGCGACAACTCGGAGAACGAAGTCTTGACCTATATTATCAATTGAAGAGGTCTGGTGAGAGTTAACGAAAGCCATTGGCGTGGAAATGTTTATATCTAGTATGTCTAGTATACATGTTTATAAAGGGATGATGTGGATTCATGACTGCTGGGTAGAGAAAAATATAACTTACTGATTGAAATCGTGAGAGTCCCTAACCCATTTCGTTTAATCGGCTCATGGGCTACATGTATGCCCATTCTCTGAGTAAAAAATGCAGTAGCCATGAGCACGCCTCGCGGGCCTATTTTTTTTATTGCTGTGCGTCATGTATCCAGCATGATCCAGAGAACAGATAATAATCTACGGAATGTAAATTAGGCTACGACCGTCGATGATGCATACATGTCAAGATTTACGAATGAACTTTATAATTTTAGAAACTTTACACGTCATCGATTCTTAATATTTTGTTTACGTTTAATCCATGATTATGAGCTGCCACTTCGAAGCTATCCGTATATCGGATACTATTTTTGAGCTAAAGCTATAAAGTTCCCGCTTTTAGCATTTATTAATAGGACTTGTTTCCATCACGCTTGAACCGGTTCTGCAAAACTTTTTCTATTCATTCGTCTAATAGTTCGTGCGCGAGCTTCCCTACAAAAAAGACCCTAGTTGTCCGGCTCTGTTATAAATTTGGCCGGCGTATGGCCGTTAACCTCTGTAATGGCAATAATTATGCACATCTTAATTAATTATTTTTGTGTTTCAAACGCAATGAAACGCGTTTCTTCTGTTTGAAACGCCTTCAGTTTGAAACCGTTTGAAACACATTTGAAATGCATTTGAAATAATTTGAAATGCGTTTGAAAAGCATTTCAAACGCTGCGTTTAAATGCGTTTGTAAAAAATCACCTTAAGCCCCCTTTTCCTATGGAGGGTCACTTAATTAATTTATTATTTACTCATTTAGTCACACGCGCGCGCGAGGGGTGAAGTCAGAGAAGAAAGTATTGCTGAGGGACCAAATAATTTTGTTATGCTAGCGTGAATTTACAACTCTTTGAAAATCTTTCAGAGCTTCAGTTGTTGGAAAAGCTGCGCGAATGCTGCTGTGTAAACAAAGATATTACAGTATGACGACAATCAGAAGAGTATGAGTGATGAGTGATTTGAGAATTTTGTTATGTCAGCATGAATGCTGCGAATGCTGTTTGTGACAAAGATCAAAGCCGCGTGCTGGATTGCAGAAAATTAATTCACCGCGCTTTCGGGAGTCTGACGTTGGACATCGTGACAAAATGATATTAGAAAATGGATTTTAGATCTACTATTGTTAAGTGTGTTAAATTTTTTTCGAAACGAGGAATGATTTTAATATGAAAATATCTTCTAAAATTAAAGACGAACTTATCTGCTTGGTTTGTAGACGAAAAGATAAGAATCGATCTTCATTTGAGCACAGTTTCCGTTGGTTTTAAGAAAACAGTGGGTGATTGTATTCAAAATTAGCTTGGGTTTCAAGTATTGTTAGATGTACTGATCAAAATGACATGAAGGTAAATAAACTGAACAGAGTTTGTTGTCCGCAACTGAGAAGTCGGCGAGGCTAGTTTACGAGAGCAGGAGTGTTGCTAAAAGTGACCTAATAAATTTGTTACGTTAAACGTGAATCGTGCAGTGTAGCTGTAATTACCCAGTTCAGTTAGCTAGGATATGAGCAGAGTCACGTCACGCGCGAGGAGCGAAGCCCGGGGGGGGGGGGGGGGCGGTACTCCCAAAAAAATTTGGGTAGGGGTGTGCCGCTGGACTATAAAACCCCTTAACCTGTACCGACTACAAAACGCTAATTTTGCGACCTGTTCCAGACTAAATGTTAAAAAAGATACCCTGTTCCAGACGATTTTTAACGATTTTTTTCTAACCCAAAAGGCTAACTAGTAAGCAGCAGTTGTAAAGCTTCTTTAAATTCAAAATGGATTAATGACAAACAATTGCAAGAAACTTTATGTGAATGTAATTTACAATTTACGGACAAATGTATCTATCGATTGACAGGATTTTGCTGCGGCCTTTCTATTTCGCTCTTCTGTGACCTCTGGCTCTGTTCGGGTCCATTTTATCCAATATTGACACACATGCTGAGCCCTTTTGCAGTTCATTATTGGGGTACCCAGTCTTCTCTCATTTTGATAGAGCCTGGGGATTACAATTCCGTATGAGGGTTTTAGGTCGAATTTATCGTTAACGTTAAATTCAGCTTATAGAATCTCAAGATCTGGTCCAAAATTTAATATGTCACCCAGCAAATCTACAAATGGCGGACCTTCGATGTTATCTTCGTTGATTCAGGCTTCATTTCCAGACTACACCAGTTAGCGAATTAGAGCTTTTCATTCACTTTATTTTCAGCCATCGGTCCACGGACGCACCTGTCGCATCCCTCGCCCTACGGGCCTGATTATTTTAGTGTGGTTAGCCAAAGCAAGAGATGTTTGCCTTAGGGCTAGGGTTATCAAATGCAATACAGCCAAAGAAAAAATAACAAAACCAACAAAGTTGCTGCACTAATCCTCAACGGCGACAACTCGGAGAACGAAGTCTTGACCTATATTATCAATTGAGAGGTCTGGTGAGAGTTAACGAAAGCCATTGGCGTGGAAATGTTTATATCTAGTATGTCTAGTATACATGTTATAAAGGGATGATGTGGATTCATGACTGCTGGGTAGAGAAAAAATATAACTTACTGATTGAAATCGTGAGAGTCCCTAACCCATTTCGTTTAATCGCTCATGGGCTACATGTATGCGCATTCTCTGAGTAAAAAATGCAGTAGCCATGAGCACGCCTCGCGGGCCTATTTTGGAAAAAGCCCAGGTGTCAATGGGTTAAAGTTCTAACAGGCTGTTGTATGTTTGTATTATGTTTGATATGGGGTAATTATTTTAGGGTTTGAAGAAGTTTGAATTGAATGATTATACAGTCATAATAATTGTAGTAACCTTTTTACTGGTAACTTTTCTTGCAGCAACATTTACATGATTATTAATGATTAATCACAATGTCTGGAGCTCTGCCGAAAATAAAAGTACATGTAGTATCAGTTTAAAGGATGGTAATGGCGACCCACCTGAGCTCGATATCAATCTTCCTAAGTTGTGTGACCTTCCAGCAACTGCAAAGCAACCAAGCCTGCTATAGACATTCTTTTACTGACTGTTGAAGACTGTGAGTTCTTAGGTTGTCATGCACACTTGAGGAATTCATTTAAATGGTATTTTGATGGTCTTGGTTATGTTTACTTTGGCACTGCGTGTGACGATCAAGATGAGAATGTGAAAGTGGCATTGATGAGATGTCATGAAGGTTCCACTAGTCCTGGCAGTTCTCTGATTACTGTGAAAAATGCTGTCTCTGTTCTAATGCCCAAGGCAGTCATTTCTGTGGGATATTGTAGTGGTCTGAACCATGAGAAAACCAAACTGGGAGACGTCGTAGTTTCTGCGAAGCTAACAACATATGCCTCGAAGGAAGTTGTTGGTGATGAAGAACAATCTATTGGCACAAGAAGTCTTGTGAGCCGACGTTTTCTTCAACTCATTAGACATGTGGCTGATGGCTGGAAGGCACCTTTGAAAATCCCTGAAGTACGAGACGTGAAAATACACAACAGTTGGGAGAGTTTTTGAGTGGTCCAGAGAAGATTAGTTCTGATAAGCGACGTAAAGAACTGGTAAGATTTACATCCTCAAGCGACTGCAATTGAAATGGAGGGAGAAGGTAATCTTAAAAGATTGGTGCATGTTTTTATTATACAATACACCCTATTAGAGAACTGAAAACTGCTGCTATTAATAAGAATAGAAATGTGCATTATATACACATTTACATAGCCTGATGCCATCACAAAGAGAGTTTGGGAGGTAGACTACGGGTAGTCCCTCATTTTTGTCAGGGATTGAGTGGGCAAGCGTGCGCAAATCACCTCCCGCGAGAAGAAGCGACGCGTCTCTCATTTTTCTCGCCGCCTTGCGTCGAGTCTCTTCGCAGGAGTTGATTTCCACACACTTTTGTGCGCGCTTGCCTGCTCGATCCTCAAGAAAATTGAGTGACTACTCGTAGTCTGTTTTGGGAGGTTTTTCTCCCAGACACACCAAGTGTAATTAATATTTAAGGCCAGATCTAACTCCCTGCATGGCATGGCTTTTTCATGGGGGTCATTTTGCTGGATAACATCACAAATGGCTTTGCGATTTTTGATCTGGGCAACAAAACAAGAAAGGATGCCTTTGTCTGTACTACTCAGTAGGCTGTGGCTTTTCTTTTATTTTAAAAATAGGTGAGAACTGAGAAGTGTAATGTGACATCACACCCATGTTTACATAATAATGCCAATGCAAAACACCTACTACAGTACCCATCCAATCAGAACATGGCATAGAAAGCTATAATTTTATTAACATTTAAGAGCTTATACAGATCAACTGTGCAAAATATTATCACCACAGTTACAAAATGAAGCAGCATTTCCCTTTTCTCTTCTGGCTTAGTACAGGTGCATTGCAAGTACTTTGTTGGGTAGCAATTTTAGTAAAAATACATATTTCTATTGCAGGTCTCTTTTCTGCCGCATTTGATGATGGTATCGAATGGCTTCTCGTTAAAGGTATTGCCGATTTTTGGCAGATGGCAACGAATCTTCAACTGTTACCTGGGGATCTTTTGCCAGTGTCATGGCAGCGTCTGTTGTTTTTCAATTTTCTGAAGGATCTCCATGTTTTCAGAAAATGGCCCCATTACCAAGGTGATGACAATTATATGGAAGAAAATTTGTAATAAATTATTAGATTTATATTAATAATAGAACCCTTGTTTAATTTTGCCATAACCGGAATGTGAATATGGCAAACTCAGTTTTGGGTAGACTGTTTGACTTATTCATTGACAAAGGATGACCAACATGATAAGGCATTAATAAGAATGACAATAGCAATACAAGCCTGCAAATAATTTTTTCTATAAAACCTGTCATATGTCAGGCCAGGGACAAGGTTTGACCTGACATGTAGCCAGTCTGGTCGGATAAAAAAATTTTCCCACACTTAATTTAAAAAATTTGAAATTTGAAAGAACAATCTGTTTCAGTATAATAAAACTACTGTATAAGTCTCTTAGATGCGTTTTGGACGATTCTGAGTCACAAAAAAAAGAAATTGTTAAATTTTTTAATTTTTTTTTTAAATTTTTTTTTGGGGGAAAAATAGTCCCCAAATGCAAATTTTTAGTCGCCAGGCTAGGTTGAACGAACAATCTTACCACAAACTCTAAATTAAAACATGTCGAGACTCTCCAGCCGCTATAAACTTTTTAAAACACGATCGCCACATTTCCAGAGACAAAATATATCGGCATACATGACATACGCAATAACGCAGGGCTCGCAATGCATTATAGGACGACTTAAACACGGCAGCCATTTTCAAGTTTTCTGAAGTCGAGAGTCCGAGAGATGATATCTTTACAGCAAAACAAAAAGATGGAGCAATATGACTGCACTGAAAGCCAAATTTATAATCTAAATCATAGATAAATGTAGTCGCAAAGTGGCTACTAAAGCAGAATTTTTAGTCGCCATATAGCCGGCGATTCGCAAGAGAGTACGTTTGGCATACTTCAGTGAAAAATATTTTTTTTTCATATTTCACATCGTAACAGAATGAGTCCGGTCAGCGTGTCCGGCCAGACTGAGCGTTCGCCAGTCAAAACCTCAAATTTACCGGACAAATGTCCGATGACCGGCGCTAATTTGCAGGCTTGGCATATATAGTTGTTATAGAAGTGGTTAAGACATTTTAACATATAGCATCCCATCCAGGGGGAGTTAGCAATACCTGGCCTCTTCATGCTATGGAAACTGGGATAACCTCTGCAAACTGTTAAAACACACATGTACTGCACTTATGATTTCTGATTCATTGACCTCCACAACTGAGTAAGTTACCATGATTTAAACTACACTGGCGCACAAAGTCAACATTGTTGACATGTTTTTTCCTCATTACTGAAATTCCTCTTTTTGTTTTTCATGTAAAGAAGAAAAAGGTAACATCGAGGATAAACTTGAAGAGGTGGAAGGTAACATCGAGGATAAACTTGGAAAGGTGGAAGGTAACATCGAGGATAAACTTGGAAAGGTGGAAGGTAACATCGAGGATAAACTTGGAAAGGTGGAAGGTATGTTTGAAAATTGCCTGAACCGACTCGAATGCTTTTAAAATGTAACATGAACTTGATGAAAAATTGTCAGGAATCAGTCACATTTAAGAAAACGATCTGGTGACCTATAAATTTCAGGATAATATCTGGGGGGGGGGGGGGGGGGGGGTCACTTAGCTGAAGCTTGTGTGGGGTCACTGGTGCCACTGAGCTGTTCAAACCCTGACCCAGTTTAAGACAAAAACATCCTCGAGACCCAGGGGTAGTTAGTCGGGTGTGAAGAAAGTTTATAATCGGCAAAAGTCGGAGCGGCGAAAGTTTGAAATAGCTGTGAAAATAACCCCTGGGTATCGACTCTTATCGGACCACTTCCCGAAATATTTGCATACACGGTCTCTGATATCTATGTGCCATAAACTTTTTGATACTCTTTTCCTCCCAATTCTACTATACAGCTCAGAAGACTGGGGCGCATATGAATATTGACCCCAAGAAATGGGAAAAGGACCCCATTGAAAGACTTCATACACAATTTTATAAACACTACCTCAGCTTAAACAGGAGAGCCCCGAACGTTGTTTTTCGTAATGAAATGGGAAGACTTTCTCTTAAATCAATCATCTTTGTAAGAATTCTTCAATTCGGAATACATCTCGAAAAGCTCCCAGAAAATAGCGTTGCTAAACAATGCCTCCAAATTTCAGCTGAATTAGCAGAACATAAAATACCCTCGTTCATGTTTTCTGTTAATGAAATTATTTGGTTATATGGTGGTATTAATCGGGATAGAATACAAAATGTAAATACATTTGTATAATATAGTGCACAGAAAGTTGAAAACTAACTTACCGTATTTACTCGAATAAGCGCCGCCCCCGATTAAGCGCCGCATTTGGGACAAAAAAGTTAATAAGCGCCGCCCCTCCGAATAAGCGCCGCGGGACGGCCCCGATGCGGCGCTTATTCGAGGAATTCAGTAAAACTAAAAAAACAACTACAAGGAACTTTAACACAGCATTGGAAATTTATTTTCGTCAAAAACGATGTTCTTCAGTTCAAAGTGAGTATATTTCACCGCTGCGCCATTACGTTTCTCTCTCCAGAATTCTTGCAATACGTAGTTCTGTTGTGAAGGCCGTGAACTTTGCCGGCACGACAAGCCCAACTTCTCTCTTTCTTTTTCCAGTTACTTGTGCAAATAGTCTGTTTTCATCGTTTTCTTCGAGAAAGTTCTTTAACAAAGCGCGACAGTTCTATCGGAACATGACCAGCAAGCGTTTTCTTTGCGTCCGGCTGCTTCATTACTAGATACACCCCGATTGCATTAGAATCGTGTTCTTTCGCTTCAGCACGCGTGTCTTGTTTCACACTCCAGAACTTGATCAATTACGGGGGTCCACGTATGCTTGTAAACATGATGCCCTCGGATAACTGTTTCGAAATGTACTTTAAAATACATTTTGAACTCTACTGGCGAAGCTCTTGCCATTTTCCCGATCTTTGCTGAAATATTATCACTACTGACTAAGGGCTCTCTGAATACCCCCCTAGACACTGACACACTACACTGCCACTGCTAATGTACAGGGGAACCCCGCTGACGTTATTTAGTGTTTCAGCCAATCAGAGTGAACCGTAGCCTGCGAGCGCAGACGTATTTCCGGCTCGAGTTGCCCCGCCGAAAATTAACGTCTGCGAAAACGAGCCGGGCCGCGATTTCTGTGATGTCAAACGTTTTAAACCAATCACAATTGAGCTCATAAAAGTCTAGAACTGAACACGCATATCGTGCGCGAGGCAAACGAGGACGCGTGGAAAAAAATGGTGGACGATGTGGAGTTAGCGTTTACCAAAGTTTTGTGGTGATTTTTTGGGATCGAGAACCTCAATAAGCAAAGCAGGACGAGGCTAATAGATTTGGTTTGTATCGGAGAAAAAGGATGTGTTCGTAAATTTTTCTCCACCATATATTGGGAAGTCCTTGATATCGCGAATTCGCCGAAGTGAATAGGAAAACACTGTAGAAAAACATAGAACAAACCGGCATAGTAATTCGTCGTTTCAAACCGATTGATCAGTCTGAATGAAAGATCAAAGTCAGTCGTCTAAACGCTCGCTTGGAAAATGGAACAGTATTCTTATCGTGTATGGATCTCCCCGAAGTTGAATGATTGAAAAGTTGTCGGGAAAAATCGGAAAATGCTCTCGAGTGAAGCCTACAATAGTTTCAGCTGTGGCTGTTCTGTAGATATAAAACCTTTGTACATATTGCCGTTCTCTATTAAATGTAGGTTTGGCTTCAGCAGCGTTTTTTCTAACGGGCAATATATATTTTAATTATGAAGAGGATTTTCACGTTAGAGTCCCCACCTTCGACTGTGTACACTCTAGCGAGAGTTCATGTTTGGCTATCCTGTCAGGCCGCGTTGGCCGGCATACTGTAAAACATGGACTGAGACATGGATTTGTAAAACCACTTATGGATTGGATTGGATTGGATTTGTAAAAACATGGATTTGTTAAAAACATGGATTTTCAGTAAAAACATGGATTTGTAAAAAACATGGATTTGTAAAAACATGGATTTGTAAAACATGGATTTGTAAAACATGGGATTTGTAAAACATGGATTTGTAAAACACATGCGATTTGTAAACATGGATTTGTAAAACATAGGATTTGTAAAACATGGATTTTGTAAAATGACACCCACGATCGCAAGATAAGTCACGAAACCACGCTTTTCCTTTGGGCAAACTGAGTTCGTCGGATATATTTTCTTCGTAGTATTTCATTGTATTGTCATTGTGGCTATTGTTGAAAAGCTGCGCGGACTTTAAACAAAGTGGAAATTGAAGAATATGCTGTATAAAATTGCGACAGCTCACATTCTTGTTTTTTTTTTTTCCTGGCACTCGCCTCCTTCCATGCAATCAGACGCGTACAATGTACATTGGATAGCTGTCAAATTTGCAAATTCAACAGTCTACACCTTGCAGTACAACCTCTGATGAATTTCGATCACTATGTTTGCGTTTCCTAATCACAGGTCACGCTCAACAACAGAAAAACGGCTTTGATTGGTTTGTTGCCATTGTGATTTGGCGTGAAAAAGAATTGCTTTATCAAAGGAAACATTTGCCCTCCAACAAACCGAGAGTACGGACAAAACAATAAATGGACGTGAAGCGCTTCAGAGGTTGAGTTTTTTCATTTCTTATTATTGAACGTACACGTCACTCGAACCCTCCCCTGGACGGACATCTCCCGCCCGGCGGACGAGCTCTCGTTAAGCGGACATTTTTTCTGCGTCCAGAGGAGTGTCCGCTTGCGGGAGGTTTCGGACTGTATTTACGAAACAACAGTTGGAATAAAAAAATATTTGTGGTGTTATATTAATGAATTTAAACGTCAAACGCACGCTAGTATGCCGCCTTTTGAATTTGACGCACAGACTCAGACATCAAATATAAACACGGTTTTGACTGAAAGAAAAAATGTATGATATCGAAAGTAAGAATGTCGAAAAAAAAACTTCATTATAATTACAACCAGACATCCTAGTTCAAGAATTGGATCGATCTAGCAAGTTTCGGCAAACGGCTAACAGTCACGTTTTGCGGATAGCTGTCAAAGTTACGGCGGTCATCAAAACAACAGGAAAGGCATGTGGTTAGTGGGGAGACGCGTTGCGTGATGACACAAATAAACGGCTGCGTTAGGAGACTCCAGCGTCCACCAAAGCGAATGAAACAAAAAAAAAATGAAACAAATACGTGCAATTTCACAATAATGCAGGACAACAAACCAATCATAGTCCGTTATTTCTGTTTTGAGCGTGACCTGTCGATTGATGAATTTCAGATCCTAATGTTTGCCGGATTCCTGACGTTTTCCTGAGGTGGTTGGACGTATGAATATTTGCAAATTTGACAGCATATCCAATGTACAGTGGTACGCGTCTGATTGCAGTGGAGGAGCGTGCAGGAAAGAATGTGAGCTTGTCCGCAATTTTATACAGACATATTCTTCAATTTCCACTTTGTTTAAAAGTCCGCGCGAGCTTTTCAACAATAGCACAATCTGAAAATACATATTAAATACTACAAGAAATATATATCCGACGAACTCAGTTTGCAAAGGAAAAGCGTGGTTATCGTGACTATCTTTGCGATGTGGTGTCCATTGTACAAAATCCATGTTTTACGAAATCCATGTTTTACAAATCCATGTTTTTACAAATTCCATGTTTTACAAATCCCATGTTTTTACAAAAATCCATGTTTTTACGAAAATCCATGTTTTTACAAATCCATGTTTTTTACAAATCCATGTTTACAAAAATGTCCATGTTTTACATAAATCCATGTTTTTAACAAATCCATGTTTTTTACCAAATCCATGTTTACAAATCCCCCCATGTTTTACAAATCCATGTTTTACAAATCCATGTTTTTACAATCCATTGTTTACAAATCCATGTTTTTACAAATCCATGTTTTACAAATCCATGTTTTACAAATCCAATCCAAAATCCAATCCCATTGTTTTACAAATCCGAGTCCTAGTCTTCCATGTTTTACAGTATGCCGCGTTGCGCCTGTAAGACGAGTTTTTGACACATCCGAGCGATGCTTTCGCTAACATTTGTTTTACGGCTCATTTCTATTTCATTACAAGATATGTTTTGGCTCTCTTAATGTTCTCTATGGAATGTACTAGATATCAAAATGTAGGCACGTTGATTTCTTGCATCTATTACTGGGCGCCCAGCATTTAATTTTGATTATTATAAAAGTCTGTTTCATCAAGATGTGTCGTTTGGAGAAGAATATCATGTTTACTGTCGTACGAAGTCTAGTTATATAATCGGCCTCGTCTGAGTACGGGGTATCAAAATTCCCATGAGAAAAGTGGGGTTTGCAAGAAGAATATGAGTGCGTTCCAATCAACATAACTCCACGTTCAAGACTTAAAGCATAGAAGTGTTGCACGGAAAGGCTAGAAGAAATACCTGTATATACAAAACGCAAAACAGCGTCGACTTTGCCGTCGTAAAGTACTAAAACAATGGAATGACCTAAAAACCCACCTAAGACACCACCTACAACCACCTAAAACCACTACAACCGCCCTACCTAACAACCCTCTAAAACCCACCTACAACCACCTAAAACCACCTTCAGAATACTATTGTGACAATTTTGTGACATTTTTGTTTGACATAATTTTCAATGTTAAATGCACCCCACCTGGAAATGTTAGTCTTGTTTCGGGGGTTCCTATCAATAGCGAAAAAACTAATACCCCTGAAAATCTATAAGTCATTGTACCCGAACTTGCGTGAGATATTTATATTTCTATACATTGTGTGGCAAGAACGTCACACAACGAACAAAGGAGGATACAAACATTGAGCCTCAAGCTCGGTCAAATGATGCTAAGAGATAAAGCGCTTGAGCATCAGGCCTACAACATCTCTCTACAAACAAATTCTTGTAGCTTCGTAGAAGCTCCAACAGTAGTCTCCTTAGACTAGTGATAGTCTCTGGACCATAGGACAGATAGCGAACCGTGTCTCTCGTAGCTTAATTCCGGCGAATAATACAAAAATGCTCACCACAAACACACCTGTTTGGGGGGTAAAGGGCTTATTAAAACCTGCATAACATAAGCTCCGCGAAAAGGTAAAACAATGCTCCCTAAACGCTCCCAAACAGGGGTGTGAGTGTGATACGGCAATGCCTGACCAGGCTACAACAAAAACAGTAGTTTGTGGTATGTTTTTGTTTGTTTAGGAAATGTTCGCTGCCTATAGTGGCCTAATAGTTTGAAAGTCTATATGCAAAGGATGTTGTTAAGCATATCTGTTCATCAAGCCGATAGAATTTCCAATCGCCTTGTGCCTTGAATTCATAGTGTGCGGCCATGGCGCCTCGCTTTCCCATCGCAAAGGTTGCGCCACCTCTGCGGAAAGAGTGACCCGAGAGTTACTTGCTCCGCAGGGAAACCAGAACTCTCTAATGTTTTGTTTCAGTTTTAGTGCGTGAACGAAAGTATGTGTATAAGGGACATGCTGGGATCCCTTCGCGTACATAAAAGCTGGGCCCTCGGGATCTGCGGATGAGGTTAGCTGAAAGGCTTGTCTGCAAGGCACGTCAGAGGGCAGAGGATCTGAAGAGGATAATTTTTGGCAGAGGAAGGAACTAGTTGTTTTTCTGGAGTGAAACTGAATTGTCTTCGACCAGCGGACTACGAAGAGAAACTAACGCCCCAGGCTGACAGAGGATCACATCCTTTTCGTCTTAAATGGCGTTCCTATATCGAAAACCTGCCACCGAAGGTGGCAAGGAGATTAGATTTTTTCTGAAGAACACTGAAGAACGCAACTAGACAGGCTGCCCAGAAAGTACGGTCGCGCAGATAAATCGCCAGATTAAGATGGGCTTTAATGAGAACGCAAAATGTTTGTGTGGTAATGGGAAGCTTTTGTGTGGTAGGTTTTCCTTGTGTTAACGTGTGTATAGCCAACCGGCTAATGATCATATTGGTAGCGCCAGTTGAGCAATGGTTTTTCTTGTAGGGGGTTAGGGAAAGCCATTCTGAAAGGTGCAAGATGCGAAAACATTGAGGTAGTTCGGAATACTGGTTCGGGGATAATGTTCTCGCGAGAAAGGCGATGTACCTGAGAACTGTGGTAGGAGTAGCAAGGGACACAGGTGTAGCCAAAGTATATGCAGAAACGAGAAGAAGGCTCTGAGCTGAGACTTATATGTCGCTTATTGTTGACCGTGCGAAGGTTTGATTTTGGCGAGTAGATGCGGAGATACCTCGTCTAGGAGCGATTTCCTTGGACAGCAGCAGGTCCTGGCATAGGCCAAAGCAGACAAGGCATTAGATGAGATGTGTGGAATGTGGTGAATTACATTTGATGAGTACCGGCAGTGT
>MU827419.1:0-13610 GCA_029204205.1 Desmophyllum pertusum
GCGGCACCCAGACTAAATTGCTGGGATTTCCTGAAAAGTTCGTGGGACAAAAAAAAATGTTGTCTCTTCTTCCTTCGTGATCGCCCCCTCTCGCCACCCCTGCCACAGGTATGCGTCATTATTTTCTTTCTCCCACAACAATAAAACTATTTGTAGTATTATTTTAATCGTTATTTGCCGTTGTGCACGCCGATATGTCAGTCGCCCCGAAGGCTCGTGGCGTCCGGCCTGTTAAGTCCCTCCCTTTCGACCGAAACCAAACGGAGCAGTACGCCTCTGACCACCGGCCAATTATCTTTATTCCCAAGTGTTTTACTTCTCTTCCCTGACATTTTCTCAACCAAAAACAAATGGCGGATAGTTGGTACATATATAGTTAAAATCCGTGCATCACTCTTTCGTACGGAAGCATTTTTATTTTGTAGCAATTTACCAAAAGATCCCAACGGAAAATTGAGGGAAATGAAACGACAACAAAAAAGTTGTAATAACCCATCCTTATGAGCATGCCTCAGCAGGTTTTCTGGTGAGATCCGTTGCGTACCGCGGGCATCTTTCGTGTCGGCTTGTTTAGGCGGGTACCATCGAACACTTTTCAGAGAAGCTGAAGGTGCGTTTGTTAAAAAAGTTCATATATTATAATTTGTAAGGCCAGAGATTAGTTAGCTTTTTTATACAATCATACAATTGCAGAAGGCATTAATAGAAACAGGATTTGTTGTGAAATTGATTCAAAACTTGCGAATGGTTGACCTTGGCATGTCCACACCACGAATGTTTGACTATTTTGGCAGTTTTGTTACGAAAATACCGTTTGACGGGTGAAAACTTATTTCCTCTCAAACGAGTGCATATTTCAGAAAATAAAAACATCCTTGTCAATAAGTATGGGACTCGGGGCCCTACCACATGCTACAAAGTATGGCGATATTGAATTTTGAGCTGTGTCCGCTGATATCTGACGGTCCTTAGTGGCATTAACTCTTAAAATCTTTATTCACTGTGGTTTACCTTGAAATTTTATATTTTCGCAGAAAAATGGCTGAACTTTACTAAGGACTATGAAACTGATACAAGCAGTAGCTTGCAACCGGCCATCTCTACACGGAAACCACCATATCTATTCACTAACAGCTTTAAATAATTTTTTTTCTTCTTCGCCATCACTTGCATCTCTGGTCAATGCTCTGATCCTTTGTTGCTCTCTATTCGGAAATGAGTCTGTCCCTTACATCCGCCGTACGAAAACTGATGTTTTCGTTGTCCTTAGAGTTACGGAATCTCGGTGTTGGCGTTTTTTTTCTCCCAACCTGTGTACGTTATTCAGCTTATGTCTTATAGCACATGGACGATTACAACTCTGTTACCACCGCTGTTAGCATCAACGATATTTGGCAGGTTCCAAGTTTTAGCGCGTAGTGTCTTACTCACATCTTAAACTGACAATAAGCTTGGACAGACTTCTCGCTCTCCCCTGCTTGGGATTGAGATAACAGAACAAGTGGTAAACTTTGCGTCGAACACGGAAACTAATGAATTTCGTTTTGGATTCTAATATCTTTTCAATATTGTTTTTGCGACGCTTTTGCGGGAAGCCACAACGCTTTATTCTCGAGTGTTGATTTCGGTGGTCGATTTATTCGTCTCTCGGCTATCTCAGCTTTCTCTTACTTGAAGATCTATCTAAAACATCTGAATGTGGATAGCCGTCATCGTAACAATGCCCATACATAGATATCGTCCAGCGCAAGGACCAACCAAACAAGCGAAAGAGGAAATCCTCTAAACATAGCACGATACAGAACAGGCTGTATCCACAGCATTTATGCGTCCAATTAGCGTTGGTAAGCTTGTTACCTTCCTTCCATGGCATAGTTGTCGCTGTGGCGCATGTTAGCGGTCCTATTCTCCATACGTTTAACCTTGCTGTGTAGGCTGACAATAACCCTTTGTTGTGTCTTAAAATTAACTCATCTCTGAACCCGATACTTTACTGTTGGCAATGAGGGGAGTAGGCAAGCAGTGAAGGACACAATCACAAAACTGTTTAATCAGTCTACTATAGCGAGAGTCCTGCCATAATTTTTTTCGGTAAACTTTCGAGTGGCATATAGTAGGCAACATTTGAGATCATGTTTTGAGGTTTTGAGGTCCAGGGCTATATTCCATAAATTAATATATCAAACTTCCTTCAATTTCTAAACACACGAGAAGAGAGTTGAAAATATATACGACGCGCAGCGGCAAGTCTTTTTTTGACGAAATTCAAAGTCGCTTTTAGGGAAATGGTGATGAAAACAATGTCTCGAAAAATTTGTTTGATATATCCCTCTCAATAGGAAAACAAAACTAATGGACGTCGGAAAAATGAAATTGGTTAAGCCAAAAAATGGTTAATGGACAATTTTTCCTTGCCTCGTGTGGGAAAAGGGAAAATTTGGCAATTTTTTTCCTTGACAAAGTTGTTCCTTGTTCCTTTCCACACGAGCAAGGAAAAAATTGTCAAGTGAAAAACTTGCTCAAGGAAAAACTTGCTCGTGTCGGAAGGGGCTTAAAAATCGATATGAGCTTGAGACAATAAATGTAAAAATCATCTAATATTCCTTAGGTGCCTTCGGGTCATAACACTTCGTTGAGAGTATATTTTCAAGTGTTGGAAAACTATATAGTCAAATAGTAATTTTACAAAATAAAAATCCTGCTCATTTTATTTTAAACTCAAATTAATTGTAAACTTATATACAGAAGGAGTTAACCTTAGATTGACTTTTAAGTTTATGTAAATGTATATTAAAGTCAGCAGCTAAAAGCTAGCTTAGCTTCCTTCCCATACATATTTCTTTTTATCGGGAAAATTAAAATCAACTTTAGCGTTTGCAAAAAAAGCAGGCTTAAGACATATTTTTTTAAACATAGCTTTACAATAGAGATAATACAATTGGTTGAGTTTTTCTCAACGCTTTATCTCTAGTTAATGTAGTATAGTTTTAGGAGTTTTTTTTCACTAGTTTTATCTATTCGTTATTGTATATTATTTTTTTTTTTTATATTCTTAATCCCTAATTTCAATCTTATTTGTATACATATTTTAATTATATTATATACCATACATTTAATTCATTCATGTAAAGCGCTTTTGAATCATTTTAATGTCTTATAAAAGGCGCTATATCAAGTCATAAATTATAAATTATTAAATTATTAATTAGCTTAGGCACTGTCATGTGTACTAGAGAGTTCATTTCTTACAATGTCGTTGAATCATGTCGTTAGTGTCGCACTTAGTTTCAACTGGTATAACTTACACAAATTAATGATTATTTTTGAAAGATCAAACAACCGCGTTGAATCATGGTAAAAAGAAAGCCCCTCGTTAAATATTCATGTTTTATTATTCATCCGTCTTTAATCTTCTCCGTCAAACCATTCCGTGTTCTTATTTGGATTGTTATCAACCTCGTTGGTGTTTCTAGCCCTTAGTAACTTGAAATATCGTGACATATATGTTCGGTTAGACAGTTTTTTGCGTTTTTTGTTTCTTATCCGTAGTCAGGGGCGTATAGTTTGTACATTATTATAATAATTTTAAGTATAGTTAAAGGGGCACTGTCCCGCGTATTTGCTAAAAAACTGTTATAAATGCACGAAATGGTCCCTAAGTCTATGAAATAAGAACTTAATAAACTCTTACTAACTAAATGATAAAAAGCAATTTCTTCAAGAAATTCCATACTGCAACAAAATCTTTGCAAAATTTCAAAGATTTCCGAGCCAAATTTGAAACTTTGAAAAATTGACATCCTGACAGTTTTTCAAAAATCCATATTGCAATCCATTTCCATCCTTGCTGTCGTTTGTCATCATCACTTCCTAATGGGTTCCTGTCATTTGTCGAGTGCTATTCTACAGAATCAAACCATTATTGTTCAACTTCCTACGATCTAGATATGTTTCTGAGCTTCCAATATCATGCTAAATCAGGACAGTGTCCCTTTAAAAGACACGACCACATCAGCTATGCTGCAACACATGCATTTTTCGTGTATAAATAAAAGTTATTATTATATTATTAGGTTTGGCATCTAATAGGACTACATGCTGTCCGATTTCGACTTCAGCAGCTTTTTGTATTTCCATTGTGCCCATGATGCCAAATATGCACAACTTATCTGTTACTTTGAGTAATTAATCTGAACTGAACTGTTTATTAAGCATAATAACAAAGTACATTAATGTGGATTCGTCTTAGCTCAAAGGGCGCATGCGCGAGCGGCGAAAGCCCGGAGAGAGAGTCGAGCCGCTCGCGCATGGGCCCAAAATGTGAACCTGATCGCATGCTACTAGGACCGACTGCTCTTAAGGAACTGCGAAGCATATTGCCTGCGTAACAGGCACTGGAGTTACTGTAATACTGATCCTAATGTAACAAATGTTGTTAAATATCTTATGATTAAATTCAAAGCGAAAATCATTCGCAGAAGTACAACACGACAAAAGATATATTCAACAGCCTCTCGCCAGTTGTCAAAGGAATGAACCGAAGCCTGTCGGCCGAATGGACGCAGTGGGCGAGTCGCCGACTCACCGACAAAACAAATCAAAGGCTCGTTGAACCATCTTATGTAAAATAGTTACTCTACATCTTTTGAATTTTAAAGGAGCTACGTCCACCAAGAGAATATTAGATTCATATTCTCTTGACGTCACGGATGGCGCATCTTGAAAAAATTGGCCAATTTTTCAAGTTCGCCGTTTCGCAATCCGTCCTAATCTTCTCCATCCTCAACCATTCCTGTTCCTGTATGGCCTTCTTATTACCTCTTTGGTGCTTTTCTACCTCAGTAAACTATTATTTTTGAGACTTTCTTCAATTTGCAGGTGAGTTTGCAATAAGCAAACATGACTTAAAGTGCAACCTAACCCCAAAAAGTTTTTTTCGCTAAATAAAATTGTCAGATTTTGTTGAGTATTACTGCGCAAAAATTTTTTGATTTGGTTAAATCCTCGATTTCTGTGACCTGTTGAAGGCGAACTCCAAATGGTTCACGACCCGCAGAAAGGAGATCTGGGGAGAGTGAGCTGTGACGTCAAATCCAGAACGACCGTGTGAGCGTTCTCTGTTGACTCTATACATTTCCCGGTTGATCGAGGGATTTCTTCGGCAAAATTCCTTCAATTTGGGCTCTCGAGTCATCTTAATTGTTTCAAATTAACAATGGCTTCCATTTCATCGGATACTGAGATGAGTTTTGACTCAGAGGACTCGGAAATAAATGTTATCGCTGGATACGAGATATTTAGATAGAAAGCCGAACATGTGTCAAAAAATTATTTTGATCACGGAGAACACCGCGATCTTCACTAACTTTGACGAAGCTACTGCTTATGCTGGCGACTGCTGGCCGATGCTGAATGGACAGCGAAATACTAAGAGGAGCTGGAAGCCAACGAAGAACTCGAACCGGTGAAGGCTAAAGGATGGTAAGACTACTGGCGCGCGTTACTTGTTTACATTTTATTTCCCGCGTGCCGTGTTCTTGCAATTTTATATTACATGTACTTGCTTTATTCTCTCTTACAGACTGTAGTCTTGCTCCAATTATTCGTCCTTTAACATAGTGTTTCTTAACGTTAGGTGCAAGTGTAGCATCGCTGCCCTACAAAACATCAGCTGAACGTTGGAAAATAATCAAGATTTGTAACTTCAGTGAACGGAAGATTCTGGAAGGTAAAAATATACCTCGCCGAAGCGTCTCACCGTCGAAAAACAAACGTTGGCCACTATGTTTCTTTCGAAGAACATATTTGGAGAAAATTATATCACTCTTCATCAGTGTAAGCGCTTGAATGAAGTTTCCATTCACGAAAAGCGAAGACTTGAATGTTCAATGCGTGACGGATTGTGTGACCGAAGGGCAAATGTTGCCTTTATAAGCTTTTATCGCCGCGCCGCTATTAAATTGTAAACTTTCGCTTTGAAAATAAACTTTACCTTACTTCCTATCCCGTCTTTTTATACATGTTTTTATTATGTTAAGACCTTCTCTGTTGTGGCGATGTCGGTTGGAGCAAGAAAGATTTCGGATGGAGCGATGATTTCCAATGATTATTGTTGTTGTTTCTGATCTTGCATATTTAATTACGTGCGAGTGATCGCCGGTAGAAGTTCAAAGCATAGTCTATTTTATTATTTTAAATTAAGCCAAAACATTGAAAGAAAATAATATTTTTTTATTTAACGTATGTCAATTTTACTTTAAAATAGAACTCAAACCAAGCCGAAAATAAGTCGGCGAATACGTAAAAGTAAGCTTATGTCGGCGGCACAAGATAGATTTCAATCCGGCAGTAAACGTAAAATCAGCTGAACGAAAGTAAATTCGCCAGTCACAGACGTTATTGGTTTGATTTTCGTGAATTATAATCAAATCATATATTGTAACCGTTGATAAATGAAAATAAAATGTATGAACATGGAACAAACGGAACTTTAATATGTCACACCGTACCTGCAAAACGATGTTTCCAGGTAAGCTCATATTATACTTGAATAGCTAAAGACAATTCAGCTTGAAGTCAGTTGTTCATTCATCAAACGTATTTGGTAATGATATGCTCCAGCAGCAGAACAAATGGAGCTATCGGGCCATATTTTTTCGAACTACGGTATCGTACAAGTACAAAGAAACAAGTGAAATGTGCGATATGCAGATTTGCCGTGTTCTGGATTTGACGTCACATCCAGAAACTCGACCCATTCCACTCATTATAGGTCGTGATACAAAATGGCGGCGATTTTGGTGCGATTTTCCGTACTTCAACAGGGCACAAAAAATAGGAGGTTTTTACCAAATCAAAAAAATTTTGCGCAGTCATGGCTCAACAAAATGTGGTCATTTTATTTAGCGAAAAAACTTTTTGGGGTTAGGTGCACTTTAAAATATCGTGACATAGCTCCTTTAAATTTCAGTGCTTTGATTGTAAAAAAAATGCCGGTTATTAAAAGAGCGAGTCGGCCAAGGCCCGGGGGGGCGGGGGGTACTCCTATAATGGACTATACGGGGGGAGGCTCCGCCCGAAAGCTTAAGGGGTCCTTTTTTAGGTTCAAGGTATGTGAAAGGGTAGGGATTTCACGAGTTGAAGTATATGAAAGGGTAGGGATTTCACGAGTAAATGAGTAAATTATATTATTGTTTGGTTAACATCAGTACTGGTAATGCTTGATGATTTCTGGTGATATATATTGTTCATTAAGTTCATTACAAGGGTATAGAAAAGGGATGGCAGTTGCTTCTACTGTAGGTATGTGAAAGGAGTACCATTTTCATAATTTCTATGGAAGGTATATGAAAGGGGTACCATTTTCTATGGAAGGTATATGAAAGGGGTACCTTTTCTGTGAAAAATGGTATATGAAAGGGTAAGGGGTTGACCTCTGGGCGGAGCCTCCCCGTATAAAACTTTTTGAGTACCCCCCCCCCCCCCCCCCGGGGGCCAAGGTGCTCACTCCCTTCCGCCCCTTCCTCTCGCGGCGCGGCTTCGCGCGAATTTTCATGCACCAAAAAAAACCACCAGCTACGCAGGCTACACCATTAAGCCCCTTCCACACGAGCAAGTTTTCCTTGACAAGTTTTCACTTGACAATTTTTCCTTGCTCGTGTGGAAGGGAAATTTGGCAATTTTTTCCTTGACAAGTGTCCTTGTTCCCTTTCCACACGAGCAAGGAAAAATTGTCAAGTGAAAACTTGTCAAGGAAAACTTGCTCGTGTGGAAGGGGCTTTACTGTCATGTCTTAACTTGGCGCAAACTTTGAGCGTCCGTTCAAGGGGTTTCAAAATTATATTTCTGACAAAAATTGATTTTTTTTTTTTCCGTCTAAACAAGAGAATTTTGACAGTAGTGAAAGGGTTTTAGATTTAAAAAAGCTTAAGAAAAGCTAAACTTCGAAGATCAACAAAGAACATCTGTCTAAAGACTTCCGAAGGTCCTGAAGTTTATTTCATAAATTGGCTGTTTGACTTCTTTTTTATGTTGGGGGATTCAATACCTATTACGATAATATTGCAGATTAATCGAAGACAGCAATAGTTTTTTGATATAGACTTTCTTTACTTTTTTATTCTTAAAATAAATGTCACTGGGATTAGGAATTGCATATTTATTCTGGTTATCTTGATGATGTGATGATTTTGCTAATCAATTAGGCCTCTAAATCCTCCAATTATTGTGGGGATAAGATTTCATAGATTTTTGCCTGGCTAGGAACAATGACTTCCCACTTTTATATCTCACCTTTTTCTTGGAATAGAATTCGTTTTAACTAAACACATTGACCTAACACTTTATTGTTATTTATGAGTCAAGTTTGACTGCAAATCATTGTACTGATCAGGTGCATGGACTCTCCGGTGGAAAGCAATCGCAAACGAATAGTTATCGTAGCCCGGGGGATACTCCCTTATATATAAGCTATATATGTGCGGCGCCAAAGGGTATGGTTTTTTGAGCCGTTTTGGTCTGAAATAGGGTATAGATTTTGAAGACATATTGGTCTGAAATAGGGAAATGTTTTGTGCCCTCTGGCCTGGAATTTTATTTGGCTTTTAGACAAAACTATTTCTTACCCATCGGGGAATTTGAAGCCCTTCTCAAATATTTACGCAAATGGAACCCATTCCTGGGTAGCTGAAGTCATGTATTAGACACGTGTACTAATTTTATACGTCTGAAATGGGGTATCGATTTTTGGTCAGGTCTGAAATAGGGTATGGAAAATCACATGTTTTGGTCAGAAATAGGGTAAGGGTTTCAAGAAGCAGGCCACACACCCCCACCAAAAATTTCAGGGAGTACCCCCGGGTATCGTAGTTTATTCATGTCAAGGACCTTCCGCGGAAATAAACGATACATGAAGGATTCTCGTTAACAAATGTCGCGGTAATTAATTTGAGGTAATTATAAGGCTTTCTACTTCACAACTACAGTACTTCAATTGTTGATCTTTGAATTGTAAAAAATGGTCTTTGTTATACAATAGTTAACGTTTCTGATTGATGCATCAATTAATCTGTTTTGATTATGGAGATTGAAAGTTCGAAATATTTTTATGCCACATATTGTCTCAATTGAATGGGTATACGTCTTGAATAAAGCTAGAAATCTTGATTAAATAAATGAGGTGTAAATAGCAAAGTGAGGTGTGATGCATTCAACAATTGGGGTGATTAAAGCATTTAGTATAATTATTCATTCAGTTATTTCAGTAGCACAAAACTTATGCTCATTCGGTAAAATGACAAAGTATTGGAGAGGAACAGGATAACGAAAATTAGTTTACTCGTTTTCCAAACAAAAATGCTTAAACGCTTGTCTTTTTTACGCTAACTACAAAATCTTCGTTGTTTTGCTCAATTCAAAGTGCTCTAGCTTTTCAGACGTGGACTCTTACAAACCATGTTTACATCGGGAACGTTTTCTCTTCATTTTATTCTACGGACTGGCTTATGTGTACACGCTCCTGCCACGAGGAAGAGAAATGTGTATCCTACAACTACGATAAAACAAGAAATGATAATGGCCTGTGCGAATTAAACAACGGTGGAATACACGATTTATGTCATATAAGTGATATGCTTATTTACTCCCCGGGCTACGTTTTTCATCAAATAAGGAAAACCAAGGTAAGCTAAGAGATTATTGCCTTCTAGAAGCTTTACGAAAGTTCGTATAGATGCATTACAAGCACACAGAATCCTTTTATTTTGTTGGTTTTGAACGCAGTAACTGTTTGTGATTTTGTGATACGAACTTATCAGTATGCATGCGAAAACAGACTTCTCAATGATCCAGATCGATTAAAATCTTTAAAAGAAATCGTGATAAAGACAGACATTTTATTTGTAATTGCTGCCTAGATTTCAATTTTATTTTTAAACTGGAACATATAAGAGCGGCATTTTGCCAAAATCCTGATTAACTGCACTGAGTGCACGTGCTTAATAATATCTACTTTTTCAGAAAAAAATAAATTTCTTTTTAAGTTGGTTTCACTCGCTTTCGTTAAAACCTGAAAAAAGCGACATTTTTAATAAATGGTAGGGTATTTTTCATATTAGTCTAGGAAATTTTTTCAACTGTTTGGTGGTACAGTTTCACTAGTCTATTCCCGAAAAAGTAAAAACGAGATCAAGAAATTTCTTAAGATTATTCAGATTTTCGCCTTTTTCTTCAAAAGCGAAAACACTTAAAAACATGAGTCACCTTTTTTGCAGCCTTCTACAGCTGTCAGCAGTCACTTGGCCCTCTTTGTTCACTGGTGACCTCTATTGGCACCTTTTAAAAACGTTTTGACAATACACTGTTTTCCGAAAGTAATATTGGTATGACAAGGAATCAAGTAAAAGCAAAACAGAATTAGACTGTTCACAGTCCCTCAATATTGTTGCGCTGAAATCGTCGCGCCGTCACGATCGATCGTGGAGCCGCCATCTTGGATTATTTGGCGAGCGAAATCTGGGGAGAGGACACGCCTCCCCGTGCCCCACGTCCCGTACCCAGGGGAGTTTTGTCCTCTCCCCAGATTTCGCTCGCCAAATAATCCAAGATGGCGGCTCCACGATCGATCGTGACGGCGCGACGATTTCAGCGCAAAAAAATTGAGGGGCTGTGAACAGTCTAAAACAGAATAACAAGAAGTAGATCACTATGTAATTTTAAGAGGTTTAAAGAAGGGATAGAAGAAAGAAAATGATTTTTGGAACACCAACAGACAGTTTGATACCCACGCGGGTGCTTTTGCGTGGTTATCAACTGTCTGTTGGTGTCAATCTACTAATTTTTAACTTCAAATTCTAATTGTTAAAACGGCTACATTAAATCTTCAATATTTCTCATTTCCCTAAATTTTACAACTCCTTTGAGAAAAACTATTTCCTCCCAAACATGTCCAAAAACGTGAACGAGTTATTTCCATTTAACCCATGTTAAGTCGCGGAAAAATGGCATTTAGGTTAAGTCCCGCCTTAATCAATCTTTATGTGCGAGATCACCTCCCAGCATAACGACCCAAATTAACGCAGGTTTAGTAATGCATTTATAAAGTATGGGTGTGTTGCTTTGGCTGACATGAGCTCTGTTTGCTGGCTAATAAAACACAAAATCTGGCCCCGATGTGGGAATCTTTTGGCCACATGTGTGGCCGTTTATTTTGATCATGTTGATAATGAGCATAGAAAGCTCAAATTATCACAACATACACAATGTATTATTCCAGCAAAGTTGAATGGAGAAAGGGGGTGGGGAGGGAGGGGAAAATTGCCTTCACTTGTTGAGAACCTCAGCGAAAGAGGATTTGTAACCACGATCGCCTCACTTTAGTATCCCGGATGACAGGAACTCCCGAACCGGAAGCTGGGAAATGATTAATATGTAACAAGCTACATAAAATCATTCAGTTATTTTGTCAAATAAATATCCTTTAATTCTGGCGTTCAATAGATGCTTTATTATTCTGGCTAATTTTATGACGTTCCTGATGACAGGAGTTATCCACAGCTCCAAATAAAAACTTCTCTGACCCAGCTGGGGCTCAGTGGATGAACAAGACAAACATATGAGTCATCAGGTGAGTCCATACCATTACAGATGTCTCAATAGTGAAACCCGTATAAACCGTCGCCACGCAGGCCCCGTCCCGGGCACTAATGCTCGACTCAGGGAAACAATGGAAGACATAGTCTACCTCGTAGGGTTTTCATAAGTCGGGAATGTCTGGGACGGTCGGGGAAATAACAAAATCCCCGATGGTCTGGGATTTTCCCGACATATGAAAACCAGGCTTTAGTGTGGACGGGGTCTCAGCTGTGGGTCCCACCGGATCTGCCACTGTGCCCCTGATGAAAATGTCAGACCTTCTGAGCAGTCAGTCATTTTCAGCGCATCATCATTCTATGCTGATTCTTAGTTACCACGTTAATGAGCTCATTAAATGGTTACAGTTTTTATATAGATTTTCTTTCGTTTCAGCGCGTAGACATATTCAGAACAAGAATTTTCGAAGAAAATATAACCGGGCTTTTTTTATCAAGCAAGCAAGCCGTTTTACCTGCTTTCTTGCTTGAAATCTATCAGATTAGTCACGGCAGTCACGCTGAAGTCTGATGTTTGCGTATAGTGCCTACTGCCAATTTTCTTGCCTCTGAGCAGTCTTTGAAGATCATTCCTCAATATAAAGCCAAAGTTGAATAAGAGGAAAAAACACGACAACATAGGTACGAATCGGTGTTGAACCATCAATCGCAGACGTTCCGCGTTGCACCATCATCATTCGCAGCTATTCTAGTCACAGTTCGACAATTGCGTGAGTCAAAATGTGATATTGTAACGTAATGGTTGTTATTTATAAATCTTCTGCATACAAGGAAGTGAATTGCTGCACCAACACGAAAAAGTAATGTATTTCACACTAAATAAACAGCAGAGTATTCATGTTCAAATCAAAAGTAATAGCTTGATATGAAATTTGACCTAACGGCGACCCTGGTTTTATCACAGACGTTGCGAAATCTCTTCAAGTCACAGTTAGACGTGACTCATGTGACCCCATGACGTAATCGTCCTTATTTATAAATCTGCATTTCTCAGCAAGTTTCTGTTTTTCTCAGAAAATATACGGAAAAGATATGTATTTCACACAAAATGACAATTATTTAACAGGACAATATTCATAAAATATCATTTAGGCAAAGGATGACCCTGGCGAAATCTAACGTAGCCTTGAATAAAAAAATTGATCTAATGGCGCTTCCAGTGTATGTGATGTACGTACGCACCTCACAGACAATCTCTTCAAGTCACGATTCGACGTGACCCTATGACGTAATCGTCCAAATATAAATCTGCACGTCTCAGCAAGTTTCTGTTTACAATAAATCTGCGAGTCTGGGCAAGTTTCTGTTTTCCTTTTCGGAAAAGAAATGTATTTCACACAAAACAAACAGGACAATATTATGACCCTGGCGAAATGTAACGTAGCCTTGATAAAAAATTTGATCTAATGGCGCTTCTAGTGTATGTGATGTACGTACGCACCTCACAGACAATCTCTTCAAGTCACGATTCGACGTGACCCTTATGACGTAATCGTCCAAATATAAATCTGCACGTCTCAGCAAGTTTCTGTTTACATAAATCTGCGAGTCTGGGCAAGTTTCTGTTTTCCTTTTCGGAAAAGAAATGTATTTCACACAAAACAAACAGGACAATATTATGACCCTGTCTCGAAATGTAACGTAGCCTTGATAAAAATTTGATCTAATGGCGCTTCTAGTGTATGTGATGTACGTACGCACCTCACAGACAATCTCTTCAAGTCACGATTCGACGTGACCCTATGACGTAATCGTCCCTAATATAAATCTGCACGTCTCAGCAAGTTTCCTGTTTTACATAAATTCTGCCGAGTCTAGGGCAAGTTTCTGTTTTCCTTTACGGAAAAGAAAATGTATTTCACACAAAACAAACAGGACAATATTATGACCGCTTGGGCGAAAATGTAACGTAGCCATTGATTAAAAAACAAATTGATCTAATGGCGTCGTCCTAGTGTGTCC
>MU827419.1:14110-41950 GCA_029204205.1 Desmophyllum pertusum
CTTTGGTATTCTACCTTAGTAAACTTGAAATATCGTGACATATGTTCGGTAGACAGTTTTTTGCGTTTTTTGTTTCTTATCCGTAGTCAGAGGCGTATAATAATTTTAAGTAATAGTTAAAAGACACGACCACATCAGCTATGCTGCAACACATGCATTTTTCGTGTATAAATAAAAGTTATTTTTATATTATTAGGTTTGGCATCATCCTCGTTCCAGAGCTCCTCGTTTTTTTTCTTTGCGCCGGAAACGAGTAGCCCTGGTCGCAAAGAAAAAATCGAATTTTTTCATTGGCTGATAAAAAATGACATGCCGCAACACGAATTAATGAATGGATGTCCGGAATTTTTGGACATCCGGTAACGGCTGAGACCAGAGCCTCCGTTTCGCCAACCACGTGATCAAAAAGAAAACAGAGGATCTGGGAACGAGAATGGTTTGGCATCTAATAGGACTACAGGCTGTCCGATTTCGACTTCAGGCAGCTTTTTGTATTTCCATTGTGCCCATGATGCCAAATATGCAAAACTTATCTGTTACTTTGAGTAATTAATCTGAACTGAACTGAACTGTTTATTGAGCATAATAACAAAGTACATTAATGTGGATTCGTCTTAGCTCAAAGGGCGCATGCGCGAGCGGCGAAAGCCCGGAGAGAGAGTCGAGCCGCTCGCGCATGGGCACAAAATGTGAACCTGATCGCATGCTACTAGGACCGACTGCTCTTAAGGAACTGCGAAGCATATTGCCTGCGTAAAACAGGCATTGGAGTTACTGTAATACTGATCCTAATGTAACAAAATGTTGTTAAATATCTTATGATTAAATTCAAAGCGAAAATCATTCGCAGAAGTACAACACGACAAAGATATATTCAACAGCCTCTCGCCAGTTGTCCAAAGGAATGAACCGAAGCCTGTCGGCCGAGTGGACGCAGTGGGCGAGTCGCCGACTCACCGACAAAACAAATCAAAGGCTCGTTGAACCATCTTATGTAAAATAGTTCTCTACATCTTTGAATTTTAAAGCGAGCTACGTCACCAAGAGAATATTAGATCATATTCTCTTGACGTCACGGATGGCGCATCTTGAAAAAATTGGCCAATTTTTTCAAGTTCGCCGTTCGCAATCCGTCCTAATCTTCTCCATCCTCAACCATTCCTGTTCCTGTTTGGTTTATTATCACCTCTTTGGTGCTTTTCTACCTCAGTAAAACTATTATTTTTGGGGCTTTCTTCAATTTGCAGGTGAGTTTGCAATAAGCAAACATGACTTACAATATCGTGACATAGCTCCTTTAAATTTCAGTGCTTTGATTGTAAAAAAAAATGCCGGTTATTAAAAGAGCGAGTCGGCCAAGGTGCTCACTCCTTCCGCCCCTTCCTCTCGCGGCGCGGCTTCGCGCGAATTTTCACGCGCCAAAAAAAACACCAGCTACGCCACACAGCGGTCTCAAACGCCAAAAATTGCGCGCCACTTCCGGTTTCCGCGGCCTTGACTTTTCCATGAGTTTGAAAGCGCAATGGCCGCGAAGTTTGTAAGAAAACGTTATAGAACATGCAGTGGTAAACCAAAATACGAGCTGAGACACTTTTTGGATAACAATTATTACATTATCTATTCATACTCCGAGTTATAAACCTTAAGTTTTCAGTAAATTTCTTAAGTTTGAGCTTTTAAGCGGACGACATCGCAATTTTAAGACATTTGACTGCAAAGTTTTGGCGGGAACTGCGCGCGCGCAGTACGTTTGACCGCTGTGTGCAGCTACGCAGGCTACACCTCGGGGCTACACCACACAGCGGTCAAACGCAAAAATTGCGCGCCACTTCCGGTTTCCGCGGCCTTGACTTTTCCATGAGTTTGAAGCGTAATGGCAGCGAAGTTTGTAAGGAAACGTTATAGAACATGCAGTGGTAAACCAAAATACGAGCTGAGACACTTTTTGGATAACAAGTAGTACATTATCTATGCATACTCCGAGTATAAAGCTTAAGTTTTCAGTAAATTTCTTAAGTTTGAGCTTTAAAGCGGACGACTTCGCAATTTTAAGACATTTGACTGCAAAGTTTTGGCGGGAACTGCGCGCGCGCAGTACGTTTGACCGCTGTGTGGGGCTACACCACACAGCGGTCAAACGCAAAAATTGCGCGCCACTTCCGGTTTCCGCGGCCTTGACTTTTCCATGAGTTTGACGTGTAATGGCCGCGAAGTTTGTAAGGAAACGTTATAGAACATGCAGTGGTAAACCAAAATACGAGCTGAGACACTTTTTGGATAACAATTATTACATTATCTATGCATACTCCGAGTATAAAGCTTAAGTTTTCAGTACATTTCTTAAGTTTGAGCTTTAAAGCGGACGACTTCGCAATTTTAAGACATTTGACTGCAAAGTTTTGGCGAGAACTGCGCGCGCGCAGTACGTTTGACCGCTGTGTGGGGCTACACCATTACTGTCATGTCATGTCGCCGAGCCACCGGTCAGCGGTCATTCAGTTACCGTGGGCTAGCCTCTGGAACGACCTTAGCGACGAAAACTACATCTTCAAACTCCATAAGAGTTTATAGATCACGAATTGTTAAGTTACTTTTAGCTGATTAATCTATGAATTTGTATTTTCTTTCTTTAAGCTTATCGTGTTTTTACCAATTTTTTATGTGCTTATTCGTGTAGCATAAGTAGTTATAAGTAGGGAGAAAGAGAGGGGGGGGGGGGTGGGGGCTTAATAAAGTAGGTTATAAGTAGTTATGTAACTGAAAAACCCTTGTAGGGAGTTGCAATAAAGTTTCCATGTCTTAAAGGGACACTGTCCTGATTTTAGCATGATTTTGGGAAGCTCAGAAACATATCTAGATCATAGGAAGTTGATCAATAATGGTTTGATTCTGTAGAATAACACTCGACAAATGACTGGAACTCATTAGGAAGTGAGGATGACGAACGACAGCGAGGATGGAAATGGATTGCAATATGGATTTTTGAAAAAACGTCAGGATGTCAGTTTTTCAAAGTTTCAAATTTGGCTCGGAAATCTTTGAAATTTTGCAAAAAATTTGTTGCAGTATGGAATTTCTTGAAGAAATTGCTTTTTATCATTTCGTTAGAGTTTATTAAGTTCTCATTTCATAGATTTAGGGACCATTTCATGCATTTATAACAGTTTTGAGCAAATACGCCGGGACAGTGGTCCCTTTAACCTGGCGCAAACTTTGAGCGTCCGTTCAAGGGGTTTCAAAATTATATTTTCTGACAAAAATTGATTTTTTTTTCCGTCTAAACAAGAGAATTTTGACAGTAGTGAAAGGGTTTTAGATAAAAATAAAAAAAAGCTTAAGAAAAGCTAAACTTCGAAGATCAACAAAGAACATCTGTCTAAAGACTTCCGAAGGTCCTGAAGTTTATTTCATAAATTGGCTGTTTGACTTCTCTTTTATGTTGGGGGATTCGATACCTATTACGATAATATTGCAGATTAATCGAAGACAGCAATAGTTTTTTAAAAATTTATGAATCCAAAAATACCGATCCAGAAAACAAAACTTTTTCATCTTTTTTTCAATCTGATGGCCTTACATTCCTTAGTAACTTAGAAGCGGAACAGTGCGAAGGACTTTTAACATTGGAAGAATGTGCGAAAGCAATTAGCAGTTTTCAAAATGATAAAACACCTGGATCTGACGGCTTCACTGTCGAGTTTTATCGCCGATTCTGGCATGTGCTTGGAAAACCCATGGTTGACAGTTTTAACTACGCGTTCAAAACGGATGTTTGTCAATTTCCCAAAGACTCGGAATTATATCGCTAATCCAAAAAAAAGACAAGAACTTAGAATTTTTGAAAAATTGGAGACCAATAACCTTGCTGAATATTGATTACAAAATCGCCACAAAAGCTATTGCAATGCGCCTAGAAAAAGTATTACCAACAATCATTCATCCATGTCAGGCAGGTTATATGAAAAGGTAGATATATCGGAGAATGTATCAGAATTATTTCTGATATAATGTCATTTACAAAACAGGAAAATATGCCTGGTGCAGCAATCTTTCTTGACTTTAAAAAAGCCTTCGATTCCATCGAATGGAATTATTTGCAAAAATGTCTAGAAGTATTTAAATTTGATCCTCAACTTCATCAATGGATAAGAGTATTCTACAATAATATCTCAAGCTGCGTGCTTAATAACGGTTTCGCCAGTGAACACTTCACGCTGTCCAGAGGGGTTAGGCAAGGATTGCCCTTTGTCCGGTCTACTTTTTATTATAGGCATAGAAATTCTTGGCAACGCAATTAGACAATCAACTACAATAAAAGGTATTGACATCACACCTGGAAAAACCACAAAACTTGCGCAGTATGCCGACGATACCACCATATTTGTAAAAGACGATCAATCGATATACAACCTGTTTAAACTACTCGACAAACCCTCAACCACCTTATTCTCATCAGCAAATACTTCCTGTACATCTGCGCAAAAAATGACAAAAAATACCAATTTGCGGATTTTGTCGTCTCCGTGCGAGAAAAAATAAATTTAGAAAAATATATTGCCATACGTGCAAATATACTTACTCGATTTAATATGAAATGGCAAGATTTTATGCAGTAAATATATCAGTATTTAAAAGAACATCAGGAGTGTACGCAAATTGTGACTTGTATAATAATTATTATTGTAATCATAAATCGTAAAGTCTTGTAACTGCCTTGAACTTCATAATTGCTTTCTCTCTTACTGTAATTTATTTGTAAGCGTAACTTATTGTAGTATTTAGTGTAATATTATTGTAATATTTATTGTTACTTATTGTCTTCTCAATAAAATTTGTTTAAAAAAATAAATAAATAAATAAATAAAAAATAGTTTTTTGATATAGACTTTCTTTACTTTTTTATTCTTAAAATAAATGTCACTGGGATTAGGAATTGCATATTTATCTTGATGATGTGATGATTTTGCTAATCAATAGCCCTTTTCGCGGTTAACCTGAAATATTTGCATAACAATACAGCTAAACATAGAAGCGAGGCAATTTCGGGCACAAGCTGCAAAACATCGTGTTTTTCTTGAGCTCCTTAACTATGTTAGCATAAAAATAGTTTTAAAACGGAGAAGAACTAAATATGCAACTATTTTAGTTAAAGTTTGCCGTAAAGATCGTAATCCGATCTCCCTGTTGCTTATGCGAGTCTACTCTTTATTATTAGAGAAAAGTCGTTTTACATTTTTTTCTAAAAACAACGTAAACTAAAAGAATTGTAGTTCTTCTACATTTTAAAACTGTTTTTTATACTAAAAGAGTTGAAGGAGTTCAAGAAAAACACGATGTTTTGCAGCTTGTGCCCGAAATTGCCTCGCTTCTATGTTCAAGTGTATTGTTATGCAAATATCGCAAGTTAACCGTGAAAAGGGCTATTAGGCCTCTAAATCTTCCAATTATTGTGGAGATAAGATTTCATAGATTTTTGCCTGGTTAGGAACAATGACTTCTCACTTTTATATCTCACCTTTTTCTTGGAATAGAATTCGTTTTAACTAAACACATTGACCTAACACTTTATTGTTATTTATGACTCAAGTTTGACTGCAAATCATTGTAATGATCAGGTGCATGGACTCTCCGGTGGAAAGCAATCGCAAACGAATAGTTATCGTAGCCCGGGGGAATACTCCCTTATATAAGCTATATATGTGCGGCGCCAAAGGGTATGGTTTTTGAGCCGTTTTGGTCTGAAATAAGGTATAGATTTTGACCATATTGGTCTGAAATAGGGAAATGTTTTGTGCCCTCTGGCCTGGAATTTTATTTGGCTTTTAGGCAAAACTATTTCTTACCCATCGGGGAATTCGAAGCCCTTCTCAAATATTTACGCAAATGGAACCCATTCCTGGGTAGCTGAAGTCATGTATTAGACACGTGTACTAATTTTATACGTCTGAAATGGGGTATCGATTTTTGGGTCAGGGCTAGGGAAAATCACATGTTTTGGTCAGAAATAGGGTAAGGGTTTCAAGAAGCAGGCCACACACCCCCACCAAAAATTTCAGGGAGTACCCCCCGGGTATCGTAGTTTATTCATGTCAAGGACCTTCCGCGGAAATAAACGATACATGAAGGATTCTCGTTAACAAATGTCGCGGTAATTAATTTGAGGTAATTATAAGGCTTTCTACTTCACAACTGCAGTACTTCAAGTGTTGATCTTTGAATTGTAAAAAATGGTCTTTGTTATACAATAGTTAACGTTTCTGATTGATGCATCAATTAATCTGTTTTGATTATGGAGATTGAAAGTTCGAAATATTTTTATGCCACATATTGTCTCAATTGAAAATATTTTTATGCCCCATATTGTCTCAATTGAATGGGTATACGTCTTGAATAAAGCTAGAAATCTTGATTAAATAAATGAGGTGTAAATAGCAAAGTGAGGTGTGATGCATTCAACAATTGGGGTGATTAAAGCATTTAGTATAATAATTATTCATTCAGTTATTTCAGTAGCACAAAACTTATGCTCATTCGGTAAATGCCAAAGTATTGGAGAGGAACAGGATAACGAAAATTAGTTTACTCGTTTTCCAAACAAAAATGCTTAAACCTTGTCTTTTTACGCTAACTACAAAAATCTTCGTTGTTTGCTCAATTCAAAGTGCTCTAGCTTTTCAGACGTGGACTCTTACAAACCATGTTTACATCGGGAACGTTTTCTCTTCATTTTATTCTACGGACTGGCTTATGTGTACACGCTCCTGCCACGAGGAAGAGAAATGTGTATCCTACAACTACGATAAAATCAAGAAATGATAATGGCCTGTGCGAATTAAACAACGGTGGAATACACGATTTATGTCATATAAGTGATATGCTTATTTACTCCCCGGGCTACGTTTTTCATCAAATAAGGAAAACCAAGGTAAGCTAAGAGATTATTGCCTTCTAGAAGCTTTACGAAAGTTCGTATAGATGCATTACAAGCACACAGAATCCTTTTATTTTGTTGGTTTTGAACGCAGTAACTGTTTGTGATTTTGTGATACGAACTTATCAGTATGCATGGAAAACAGACTTCTCAATGATCCAGATCGATTAAAATCTTTAAAAGAAATCGTGATAAAGACACAGACATTTTATTTGTAATTGCTGCCTAGATTTCAATTTATTTTTAAACTGGAACATATAAGAACGGCATTTTTGCCAAAATCCTGATTAACTGCACTGAGTGCACGTGCTTATAATAATCTACTTTTTCAGAAAAAAATAAATTTCCTTTTAGCTGGTTTCACTCGCTTTCGTTAAAACCTGAAAAAAGCGACATTTTTTAATAAATGGCAGGGTATTTTTCATATTAGTCTAGGAATTTTTTCAACTGTTTGGTGGTACAGTTTCACTAGCTATTCCCGAAAAAGTAAAAACGAGATCAAGAAATTTCTTAAGATTATTCAGATTTTCGCCTTTTTCTTCAAAAGCGAAAACACTTAAAAACATGAGTCACCTTTTTTGCAGCCTTCTACAGCTGTCAGCAGTCACTTGGCCCTCTTTGTTCACTGGTGACCTCTATTGGCACCTTTTAAAAACGTTTGACAATACAGTGTTTTCGAAAGTAATATTGGTATGACAAGGAATCAAGTAAAAGCAAACAGAATTAGACTGTTCACAGTCCCTCAATATTTTGCGCTGAAATCGTCGCGCCGTCACGATCGATCGTGGAGCCGCCATCTTGGATTATTTGGCGAGCGAAATCTGGGGAGAGGACACGCCTCCCCGTGCCCCACGCCCCGTACCCAGGGGAAATTTGTCCTCTCCCCAGATTTCGCTCGCCAAATAATCCAAGATGGCGGCTCCACGATCGATCGTGACGGCGCGACGATTTCAGCGCAAAAAATTGAGGGGCTGTGAACAGTCTAAAACAGAATAACAAGAAGTAGATCACTATGTAATTTAACAATTAGGAATATCGTCTGATTTTAGCGAACTCTGCCTACGGCCTCGTCGGCTAAGTATCAGGCGATATTCCACGCGATTTCGCAGGATTTGTTAAGGTGGGACTTAACCTAAATTTCAATGAAATTTTAAGAGGTTAAAGAAGGGATAGAAGAAAGAAAATGATTTTTGGAACACCAACAGACAGTTTGATACCCACGCGGGTGCTTTTGCGTGGCTATCAACTGTCTGTTGGTGTCAATCTACTAATTTTTAACTTCAAATTCTAATGTTAAAAACTACATTAAATCTTCAATATTTCTCATTTCCCTAAATTTTACAACTCCTTTGAGAAAAACTATTTCCTCCCAAACATGTCCAAAAATCACCCAAAAATTTACAAAACACCGTCATAACATAGATTCATGGGATGAGCATAGAGTTTTTGGATTGCTTGAAACGTGAACGAGTTATTTCCATTTAACCCATGTTAAGTCGCGGAAAAATGGCATTTAGGTTAAGTTCCGCCTTAATCAATCTTTATGTGCGAGATCACCTCCCAGCATAACGACCTAAATTAACGCAGGTTTAGTAATGCATTTATAAAGTATGGGTGTGTTGCTTTGGCTGACATGAGCTCTGTTTGCTGGCTAATAAAACACAAAATCGGCCCGATGTGGGAATCTTTTGGCCACATGTGTGGCCGTTTATTTTGATCGTGTTGATAATGAGCATAGAAAGCTCACATTATCACAACATACACAAAGTATTATTCCAGCAAAGTTGAATGGAGAAAGGGGGTGGGGAGGGAGGGAAAAAATTGCCTTCACTTGTTGAGAACCTCAGCGAAAGAGGATTTGTAACCACGATCGCCTCACTTTAGTATCCCGGATGACAGGAACTCCCGAACCGGAAGCTGGGAAATGATTAATATGTAACAAGCTACATAAAATCATTCAGTTATTTTGTCAAATAAATATCCTTTAATTCTGGCGTTCAATAGATGCTTTATTATTCTGGCTAATTTTATGACAGGAGTTATCCCCTGGGGCTCAGTGGATGAACAAGACAACATATGAGTCATCAGGTGAGTCCATACCATTACAGATGTCTCAATAGTGAAACCCGTATAACCATCGCCACGCAGGCCCCGTCCCGGGCACTAATGCCGACTCAGGGAGACAATGGAAGACATAGTCTACCTCGTAGGGTTTTCATAAGTCGGGAATGTCTGGGACGGTCGGGAAATAACAAAATCCCCGATGGTCTGGGATTTTCCCGACATATGAAAACCAGGCTTTAGTGTGGACGGGGTCTCAGCTGTGGGTTCCACCGGATCTGCCACTGTGCCCCTGATGAAAATGTCAGACCTTCTGAGCAGTCACTCATTTTCAGCGCATCATCATTCTATGCTGATTCTTAGTTACCACGTTAATGAGCTCATTAAATGGTTACAGTTTTATATAGATTTTCTTTCGTTTCAGCGCGTAGACACATTCAGAATAAATTCATCATGTTTAACGAAATAGTTTTACTCATTCGTGAGAACTACAGTTCAGGAAGTGCGTTTCCATTAAAGTTATATAATGCAAATAACTGCAAAGAAATTGCAAAAAATAATAGAGGATGAACAAAGAGGATGAAAATGGTTTGGTTTGTTTATTGCTCCATTTCAGACCATGTGACGTCATTCTTGAGCATCGCTTCTTACAAATTTAATCATATACACCTAAATCAAAAAAGGTTGCTGTCGTCGATTGGTGTTTGGCGTTTGGTGTTTGGTCATTCATTACTCCCGGTGTATTCTGGGGGAAGACTATTGCTTGGCGGCGCTGTGTGTGCGACGGCCGTCTTGGATCGCAGTATGCCTGCACCATACTCCCAAGATCTAAGATGGCGCGTTATACATGTATAACGCCAAGACTCATTTTGTTTTATTAAACTAAACACAAATCATTTTTAAGCCGTTTTTTGTTACTTATATCATCTGATTTCGAGTAGTGTAAACGCGGAAAGAAAATAACGATTCGCGATTCCAGAAGATCGGTTGTTGGCCGCATTATAAACGAAGTGGTCGGTAGGGTTCCCACAAAAGAAACTGACTGAACTTTAATTTGGGCGAAAATAGTTGACGCGTAATAACGATTAATGCAATCTCGTTTCCAGTGGCCTCATTACCCTTGTCCAGCGGTGGAGCGGCCAACAAGGACCTCTGGGGGAAAGCGATCATCTTGTCATGGTGGATCACTTACCCCCAGAGGTCCTTGTTGGCCGCTCCACCGCTGGACAAGGGTAACGAGGACTGCGGGAACGAGATTGCGATTAATGGGGTGGTCGTAAGGTGGAGTTCCACGCTACATGTACGTACGTTCCTGAAGGAATTTAAAGGATCTACCATTGTAAAACACTGATGCGCAGATGAAGATGGCAAACGATCGATAGTCTTGTAGATAACGTATTTCGATAGGAAAATCTATTCGCATCCATGTCCACAAGTCTCTGTAGTTTTCGTACAGTGTACATTGAACGCGCGAGAAAATTACATTTGACAGTGAGCGTTGACACAGAGTTCAAACAGTCTCGTTCTCGTTTCGTTCTCGCTAGCGCTCTCGGCGACATATACTAATGGAAATTAGTAAAAATCTACTAGTATACTAATGCAAATGAGACAATCTGATTGGATCAGCTACTCGTATACTATCATCCATTACGGTGTGCAGTGGCTGGAGAACGTCTACAAAATTGCGGTTTCTTTTCGTTTCTCCAAAGTTTCGGAGGAGGATTTAGAGTTATTACTAGACAATTGTTATGACCTGTGGCCTCATCAACTATCACATCATAGAAATGTCGAGCTCATAATCTAATTGTTTAATACATTACCATCGACTCTCGTGCGCTCCCATCGAATTTGAACCTGCTCATATTTTTCTTGAGAGTCGTCGAGAGTTTTCTATCATCTGGTCCAGGCTGATGAGAGTTGAAGAAACTGCTCTCGTGCAACTCACATCATAGAAATTGAGAGCGAATAATCTAATTGTTTTAGTAAAAAATCATAACAATTGTCTAGTAATAACTCTAAATCCTCTTCCAAAACTTCGGAGAAACAAGAAGAAACCGCAATTTTGTAGACACCTCCAGCCACTGCACACTAATGGCTGATAGTATACGAGTAGCTCAGCCAATCAGATTGTCTCATTGATCTGGAAAAAATAGGTCCGTGATGCGTACTTATCGCTACTGCCATAAGCAGCCACCATTCTGAACAGCAACTTTTCGTAATAATAACCTTAAAATTAGCTGTACTATTTTTCTCTCTTTTTCAGGACAATCCTTTAAGTTTCCATCTAAAATGGTAACAAATGTGGTTTACATTGAAGGCGCCCTCAATCGAAATTTAACAGCCGCGACAGTATGTGTGTGGATGAGATCAAACGACAAAAGCAAGGGGCACTTCGTTAGCTACGCTCTTCCTAACATGTATAACGCGCTGTCACTTGGCAACTGCAGAAAGCTGCATATAGCAATAAACGATATTAAAAGGTAATAACTGTTATGTTTAATATTGTAAGGTAACTGTTGATGGTACTCCACCAACGAACTGTATCTTTGTACTCGGTTATGTTGGGTTTTTCGATTCGTTGATTTGAAAGCACACGAGGGTGATTAGACGCACAATAGAACTAAGTGTTGTTTTTTTTTAAGTTCGTCATTCGGGACCGAGAAAGGTCGAGAAAACACGCTCTCGCATCTTGCTAAGCGAACAATTTTGATTTGGTCAGCGGTGTTTTCATAACGCTTCTGATCTTTTCGCGGGAGAAATTCTACAGCGGGCGACTGTCACAAGTAACACTTCAAGCAACCACGACCGTGGCAACGCCATGGAAAACGTCACTTAAAAAGTGAATTCACGTTCCTATAAACTACTTCGCGATTATTCCAACACGTTCAATTTGTGCAACGTGGCCGAATTGTCCAGGAGCTGAATTCGCAGGACGGAGTTCAAGTCCGGATATAGAAAGGAAAATTAACCGTTTCACGTTAACGCATTCTACACAATACCGTGAATTTTTGGTCATTTGACGTTTTTGTTTTGCATAGGACGGCAAAGAAATTTAAATGAAAAACGCACGTGCAGAAATCGTGGCTACATCTTAAAAACGACGACGTTTATCTGGTTTAAAGGCTCCGCAAAGTGAAAAATACAATAATTAATTTCATATATGCACTTCCATCGTCTCACCGGCCGCCATGTTTTCTAGTTTTAGTTAGCAACTTGAATAACTCATTTTAATAAAGAAATAACAGATTTGTTGATAATGAACAAATTAAACACCTTCCACTTGTTCCATTGTTTAGGGCCTGAAAAAAGAAATGATATGAACATTGAGCAGCTACTTATGGATTTTACATATCTTAAAAAACGTTACATCCACAGCTTGAACAGGAGTGTGTGCTTTGTGTGCATATCCCATAGCATTGACTTTGCCAGTTAATAATATATATGCTTCGCGGCACACAACCTATCCTAAATTGACGGGAGTACCCCCACCCCCCCCGAGAGAAACACCCTGTACATTAGTATTATATTTTGCACGCAGGTCAGTCAACATATCTGCTAACGATGGATTATGGCACCACATTTGCGCAACATGGGAGAATACCGCTGGATCCTGGAACTTGTTCAAAGATGGAGTATTACAAGGAAAAGGCAATGACTTGAGAAAAGGTCAGCGGTCAGCATTACATTTTCCATCTTTTGTATAGTCTATAAGTAGGCTCCTTGGTGGGGATGAGGTGAAAAGAAAATGGCGAGCAAAGCGAGCCGGGGGAGACCGGGAGAGGGAAGGCGGAGGGCGCCGCCTTCGTTCCTCGGCCTCCCTAGCTATATAGTCCGCGCTAGACTTGCACAAGTTCTTTGGGTGATGTCTAGATTCAGAATACAAAATTAAAAAAAAAGGTTTTGGGCACTTTAAGCGGCCAACCCCTATTAAGCGGCCACTTGGCATTTCCCCGAGGGTGGCCGCTTAATAGGGGTTCGACGGTAGTATTTTTCGTAGTCAGCGTATTTCGCCATTAGAGCCTCGCTGAGATTGAACTGAAGAATCACCCAGTTGACTATAACGTTCCGTTTGTGCTACAATCACCTCATATCCAACGCGTGCTCGTGCAATACTTGTCGTAATATATCAAACACGAGAGACAGTGTTTCGTCGGGATATCCAAACACCGAGAAGAGAGTTGAAAATACGACGCGCAGCGGAGTATTTTTGACGAAATTCGAGGTGTTTGGATAGCCGATGAAACACTGTCTCGAGTGTGTGATATATCTTCTCAATCGAAACAAAAACTAAGGAGTAAACGGAGAAATAAAATCGTAAAAATCTATGCTAATTAAGACCGGGTATCCAAACCTCCGACACGGTTATAATTTCCTTTGTTTTAACTCCTTACATTGCAGGTTACTCGATTGGCCCAGGTGGCATCTTGATTTTGGGACAAGACCAAGATTCGTATGGTGGAGGATTTGATGAAGCGCAGAGTTTCGAAGGTGAAATAACAGGTGTTAATATCTGGAACTATACGCTGTCTCCTGTTGAGATTGAAATGATGTCGAGACCGTGCCTGGCAGGGAAGGGAAACATAGTTAACTGGTCTAATTTGGCGTATCGTGTCATAGGCAACGTCACCTTGGTTCCATTGTCCTCTTGTCCGTAAACGTAGCGACTTCGCCTTAGCAGTCGTAGAACATCACAGAGTAATATTGAACCATGTGTGCGGCCAAGGGAGTGATAGGAAATTCAAAGAAACTTAATCGCAAAATGGGAGACTCGTTTCTCGCGTTTTTCTGATAAAGGTTATGAAAACTGAAAGTATATTACTCCTTGAAACAAGTTCTGACATTTGTTATTTAACAATTCAGTGACAATTCAACTATGACCGAGTAGTCAACGAGGCGTGCTTTAGTAGACTCGGTGAAAACCAACAATTTGTAAATTAATATATTGTAACAGAGGTCTTTAGTTATAGACCTCTGATTGTAAGTAATGCCTTGTAAGTATTGTAAAATGCTGTTATTCTTAACATTTATACATACCACACCCGTCGGTACAACTGATGATGGATGTAGAAACATCCGAAACATGTCGTGTAAATTAGAAGTGTATTCATAGCTTTTAAGTAGTGTATTGTAAGTATGTAATGTATTGTAATAAAGAAACGTATTGTCTCAGAGGTAGAGGGGGGGGGGGGGGGGGGGGTTATATTAGTGATGGGGAAAACAGTACATAACTTGTATATACTCGACCACGGTCGGGGGAATAAGTACCAGTTGATACGGGACTGAGCCCGCGGTGTTCGAAGTTGCTAAGCAACATGACGTATATTTGCTGGCGCGATCGCTTTCGGAGTACTCGTGAGTGCTCGCGCTATTTTCTGATTGGATAAAATGATTCGGAAACTCTTCGAGTGCTTCCACGAAGATTTGCCAAAACTGGTACTTATTCCCCCGACTGTCCATCATATATCATTCACTGGACAAATAAATCGACTTTCACATCCATTCATCGTCGCTTTTTTATTGATAGTTAGTTGAGCCAATGGATCGCTATTTTTTGCAAAAGCGAAGTCCCCTCCCCGTCCCCCGGCGTGCGTAAGACCGCCGTATACAGTTGCCTTTTGCCTCTGCTTCAAACGAGGCCTGGTGCAAAGATTCAAATGAGAGTAACAACTCATGGTTTCGCACGGTCAGGACTCGTTTTGAAACTGATACAAAGGAACATAATTCTATATTAACTTAACAATTAATGAATTTGACTCGAGTCCCATACTTTATATGCTAGACTACGTTTAGCCGAGAGAACATGTGTAAAACAGAATTATTATAAATACTATCTGTATTTTTTTAGTGCATTCGCAGCGAGAACTGAAATGACCGTTTTAGCCCACTTTTCTGTTTCAGTTTGAACGCCCTACATTACTTTTTTTTTCTTTTATCAATTTTTCCTTTCTAAACGCCTTTAGATCCTATAAAGGAGCTACGCCACGTTAAACTAGTTTAAAATAAAAGAAAGCTCTCAATGCAGAAAAACACAAATTGAAGAAACACTAAAAACCCCAACAGGAATACGAACGGTCCAAACAAACTAGACAAGATTGCAAGGCAAACTGGATTACTCGAGGGCAAGAGAGGATGACATTTCGTCGTACATGGGTCTCTTCCAATGATTCTTCCAATTTTTTTGAAATCTATTTTTAACTTTCATTCCATAGCTGAGCTATTTTAAAAGCGCTACCCGATTGGTCAGTTCGAGTAGTGATGTCGGAGCCTCGATCAGAAGGAAATAAAAATAACTTTCACAGTATGGCGCGAAACTATTAATAGCCAGACAGTGTTTCATCAGAGTTGAAAATACGACGTGCAGCGGAGTATTTTTGACGAAATTCTAGTGTTTGGAAATGCGATGAAACACTGTCTTGAGTGTTTGACATACGGTGCATATATCTTCTCAATCGAATGTAAAACTAAGGAGTAAACGGAGAAAACAAAATCGTAAAAATCTATGCTAATTAAGATTCACATATCCAAACCACCGTCACGGTTATGATTTGCTTTGTTTTAAATTGATGAATTATTAATGAGTTTGGGAAGCATGGTTTGTTTGCAGGACGCTTGACTCCACAACGTGCCACCACTGCAAGAGTACAAATTTGCATTTCACACCCGGAAGGTGTTAAATGTGGGACCCCGAGTAGGAGGTACATGTCGATGACATCTCTTTTATGGGCCTTTATCACGCGGCGGCCATCTTAAATCCCAGAGGATTTAAAACCTTTGTTTCCGCATCTGAAACCACGCGTAGACTCGTTGTCAAACGTCTGAATGTGAGGCTAGGGGGACCTTGGGGAATAAAAAGCTATTGTTTTTTACCAAAATGGCGGGCTGTGATAAAGGCCCATAGCGGAACTTCTTGTTTAAAAACAAGAGAAAGCGAACAAAAATTGTGAGACCAAGCCCCAAAGCAAAATAACCAGTAAGACCAGTAAAAGTTCATCTAGGTTCTCCCCACTTGAGTTTTCTTCCCATAAGTCAACTCGGCGCCTCCACTCAGGCAACATGTCAATACCGTTGTGAAGGTCGCTTCAGCAGCCAGGTATAAACAGGCTTGACCGGATTCCTCAAGAGTTCCCATACGACCAAGCAGCTAGGGAGAAACAAGCACAGCAGTGTGTTTAGTTATAGAACTACGAGCAGTCCCTCTTTCCCAGCTTAGTGCGTCGAGCGAGAAGCGAAAAAAATTGGCGGAAACTGGGGGCTAGACGAGATGACTACGAGACTTTCCTATTTTCCTGCGCGGTCTCGTCTCGCCCCCAGTTTTCGCGCGGCCATTTTCCGCTCGCCATTTTTTTTCGCTTCTAGTTTAGTTAGGAAGGAACTCTTTAATTGCAGTTATCTGCATTGTTTACCTGCATGGCAAAAATAGTTTTGTCTAAAAGCCAAACCAAATTCCAGGCAAAAGTGCACAAAACATACCCTATTTCAGACCCGCACCGATAACTATATGGCTTACATAAGGGAGTACAGCCACCCCCCCACCCACTCCTCCCCCCCCCCCCCCCCCCCGGAGTCAAGACCAAAACCAAAAAGCGACAAAAACATGGAACGAAGAACGTGTAGGGAACATGAAGGTTTTCCGGATCAAAGTGAAGTTTAATGACGTATAGGATAAAATCAAAACAGGTTGAAGATATACATGTACAGAAAGCAGAAAAAATTAGATTGGCATTTGAAAATATCATGTAACTTACCTGCGATTCTTCTCCATCTTTTTTACTTTTCTCAAAGTTTCCTGAGACATGAGCTAATTCATCCCACAATGGAGTCCAGACATTACCTGGAGAAACACTGAAAATGTATAGAAATACAACAGTAGCTTATAAAAATAGGTCCGCAATGTGTACATACTGACAAAACCGAGCAAAGCGATTTGAATGTTTTGTGTCTAAATCAGGTCTACGGGAATTGACTATATATATTTGATTACCCAAGGCTGCAAATAACAGGCGGTCATCGGGCTATGGCCGACCAAAATTTGCCAATGTCCGATGAAATCCCAACTGTGGTCGGATATAATGTCCGGACAATTTTTTTGGTCTTCCAACGCAAACGCTAACGCTAACGCATTTTATTCTGAACGCAAACTACATGTAGTTTTCTCTGCGATGACAACGCATTAAATTAGCAGGTTCGCTTATCGAGCAGTACTATAATATGATGTCCGACCTCATTTTTGTTTTGTCTGACCAAATGGTGACTAAGTCGGACACGTGTCCTTTCATGAAAAAAACATATTTGCAGCCCTGATTACCAGTCAGAGCATTCAATGATATCATCTAAGCTACAATGTAGCTAACAAACTACTAGCATGATAAGATTTTTGCAATCTGTTTCAATCTGGTCAAATTTGTGAAGCGGTACTCCTCTGTATCTATATGTTTTTCTATCATCCTACATGTATGTACCACTACTTAGTTCAACCACATACAAGGCAAGAAGCCTGTGTTACTGTAACTAAACACAATCAGGTGCGGTTCCAGGAAAAAACTTGACCGGTTTACTAGACTCTGAGCGCCGAATTTATGGAAGTCCGGAGGCAAGTTCCCCCGCAAACGTTTTTAGATTCGCAATCTCTAAAATTATATTTCCCTCGATTTCGGGTCATTTGAAAAATTTGACCGATTTCTGTAAAACGGTGTAAGCTGGTCTGGGTCTGCGCCTGACAATGATATTGCACCATTCACAGTACTTTAATTTATGCCCCGGGGGAGCTCCCATACATAAAATGATGGGTTGATTGTCGGAAATTTTGAAAAGAACCCGTAAAAGTCCCAAAATCTCATTTTGTGGGTGTGGCTCAAATTCATTTTCACCCCTAAGGGGTACCAATTCTAAAACAAAACTAGTTCCTGTCATATTTTCCCGGAATACCCGTGGAGAACCAGGATAACTCTAATGGCGGTCATTTTAGATTTTAACACCCCTAAGTGGTACCAAACAACAAACTTTAAAAGGTACGACGATCACACCCGCCACTTTTATATGGAAGTTCCCCCGCCCCCTCCCCGGGCTTTTATGTTCATACTATTGAGGCAAACACAACCACGAAGTTCATTAAATCATTACCTGTTTACTCGCACTCCATATTTTGCTTCATCGACTGCTAGAGCTCTTGTCATTGAAGTTATTCCACCCTAGACACAATCATCTAAAATAAGCTTTGAACGATTATTACATTTCCACCTGCACAGTGCTGTGTTATCTGCAGCAATAGGCTGGAGTAGTGTCATCATTTATAGATCTGTTTATTTTTCTTCTTCTCATCTTCAACTGGGTACCTTTAACTTCCAATATTTAATATTAGCCACCCAGCTCCATTAGCTTTTCTTTAGTTATTCTGGGTGGTCATATTACCTTTTGTGGTCGTAATATATCTACAGTAATGTAAAGTGCAATTTAAGTTAATAAACTTGTTGTTGGAATCCTTGCATATAATTTAAACATAAAACAAGTCGAAGCCGGCTATTTCTTTACAGTAAATTTAATTTAAGGACAGCTGGCCATACTGTCTAAACAGGGAAACCCAATGGCCAGGCTGTCTCTACAATCTAACTACAATCGAAGCTCTCTGAGTGACAATCGTAAGCGGACACTAGTACTCTCGTAAGAGGACAGCTCTACTTATGGCCGTCTTGTCATTGACAAAACCCCATTTTCAACTTTACCGCTACCTGTTGCAGACACTTTTTCGGCTTCCCAAGGGTGTCTGCTTATGGGAACTTCAACTGTATAATCTTACACTTTTTACTGCCGTAGAAAGTAGGACTAGTCTACTTACATGTACTTCCACTTAATAGCAGTTATTACAGTGGAGCCCGCAGTCAAATATTATTTTGTTTTAAAAAGTATGCAAACAAGTTAGGCACGATTTCCGCCGCTCTTTCGAGTCCATTCTGGCTCATTTTCCCGAACAGCGGCTGGTAAATCAAGCCTAAAAATGAGGCTAATGGGCCAATACAATGCCAGCATGACCCTTTCGCCTCGTTTGCATGTCAAACGGCTAAGAATACCAGATTGACCCTAATTTCGCCTCGTTTGCATGTCAAATGGCTGACATCTGTAATAACAGCTGTTCTCCTTCCTAAATTCAAAGGAGGTAATTACAAGAAGAAAATCGAAGTTTACCTTGCTTGCGACGTAAGCAACAGCTCCAGGTTGACCATTTGTGCCACTAGACTGGAGATATTTATGATGTTCCCTTTTGTTTTTCGTATGTGAGGCAGGGCAAACTAAGATTAGAAACAGTAACACAAGTCGTCACCGTTTTATAAGGTGAACGAATACCAAAACTTACTGTTTAAAACTTGCAGTTAAACTGTTACATGTACAACTTAACCCTTTCACTCCCAGAGTCAAATCTTGAGTCAATATTAAAATGTGGTTCTAACTTTTAAGTCTGTGGATGGAGCCCTAGTGTGTGACCATTCAAATGAAAGCTATTGAATACAGGGTGGTTCTAACTTTTAAGTCAGTGGATAAAACCCAAGTGTGTGCATGACCATTCATATAAAAGTTGTTGAGCAGCACTTTCAAGTGGTGCTATTTGTTTTTTACAGTTTTCAAAATGAAATTCAAGATTTTCCCCTCAGTTTTGAACCTAGCACTTGTGGAGTGAAATAAATTGCCTAGATTTAACCTGCAATCAGGGATCTCTTTTTTCTGATTATGATTAAGTAACATTATCATCCTGCTGGTGGCGGTAATAGGTACATGCTGCATTTTGCCCTTTAATAGCCTAAAATAGCCTGTGAACAATACCATAAAATCCATGTCTTTTAAAGCTATGGAAACTGGGATACGCTCCTGCCAACAATAATGCCGTAAAAGCTCTATTTAGCCCCCTCTCTATTAAGCCCCCCCTATCTAATAAGCACCCCCTTTGGAAGTCAGATTTTGTAATTAGCCCCCCCCCCTCCTTCAGGCTGATGTAAATGACTTTTCAGCAATATTTTCTGGCGTTTCAGTCACTTTGTATTGAAACGCGGTCTTTAATTTCCAGAACTATCGTCGAGTTAGGATATAAATGATGTTTCCTTTGTAAGACGGTCATACATAACACATTTCTTGTTCTGTTTTAGTTAGTGGCGTAATAGTAAAGTTTGAAAAATTAACGTGAATTTTCTTGAAAATTTATGATTTGAAATAAGCCCCCCCCCCTATCTATTAAGCCCCCCTCTCTAATAAGCCCCTCCCCCCCCCCCCCCCCCCCAACCCTTCTTGAGGCCTGAAATTAAATAAGCACCCCGGAGGCTTAATAGAGCTTTTATGTTAATTATTGTGGGCCACTAGCCTAGCGAAGATTTTACTTTACCCCAAAATATAAGGCCCCAAAATATGAGATACAAAACACCCTCCAATAACCAGCCTCCTGGGACTGGGATTGTCAATACATGCAAAAGACTAGAGGCAATAGTTTTGATTACTGGACAACACATCATCATCATCTCAAACAAGATTCTCAGGTGTACCGTCGAAAGGTATTTTAATTTATATCATTCTCAGGAGGTACTTACTTTGCAAAATATAAAATAGTTGACAAGATTCAGATCCAGTAGTTTTTTAAACTCGTCTACTGATGTCTGATCAACTGTTTTTTCAGGAGGATCTGTGAATGAAAACCAAATCCTGTATGATTAAATTATTCTGTTGATTTATTACTGTTAATTAACATGTTCTTCTAAACAAAAGTAGTAGTTAACCTAGTAATTAAACAGCTTATAAAATGCTTGGAGTTTTGAGTGTTGGGTCTTTTTGTTGCATGGGGTCTAGAATAGACTCCCTTTTATGGCTCGCCACTACCAGCTTTCCCATAACTCAGCCATTAGAGAGCATGGGAGACCGGTGTGAATAGTATACTATTCTCAGCGGTCTTCCCATGCATATATAAGGGCTGAGCAACCAAGCAATATCGCCTTTCGATGCTAATGTTCCTTTCGGCACATTTTGGGGTCTTGGGTTTGGTCTGCTGTGCTCTCACTCTCTCAGTAGTCGTCATTTTCCTTTCCCTCCCTCGGCTTTTTTCCCTCTATTTTTCCCTCGCCTCTTCGCAGAAATTTCAAAAATACATCTCATTCTTCCCTTGGGGCCAGGTATTAATATAATATTTATTAATAAGTGATTAATAATTAGCCAATAGTTTCAGCAACTTACGCCATCCAGCATTGTTTACAAGGCAATCAATACAGCCATACTTTTCAACTGTCTTCTCCACTAAATTCTTCACAAATTAGAAATAAATTAATAATTATTATTAATAATCAAATGGATATAATAATTATTATTATTAAGTATTTCCAAGTCACTGTGTGAAATAGCATCTCATTAATTATAGACACTTCGACTGTAAATAGAGTTGTTATAAGGAAGGGGTCTAGACAAGTCAACTCTGGTGAGATTGCATCTGATTATACTCGTCTGACACTTGGAGTTAATTAAGTGGAGTTGTAAGGAGGGGCCTAGTCAACTCGTATGAGTCGTGTTGACTGGGTGACGGTAAACCTTGTTTTATGATTCGTACCAGTCATACGACTCACTCGAATTGAATCTTAACTTTCACGACTCAAACTTGATAGGGAGGGAGGGGGCTTATGAACATTTTAATCCATGAAGGGAGGGGGGGGGGGACTCATTACAAGGGAGGTTAATAGAGGGAGGCTACTAGAGGAAATACGGTAAGTGCACATAAATTATTGTACAATGGGGTTGTGTCATTATACAAATCACAAGTCTTTGATTTTGAAAGCACAGCCTTTATAATTACCTTTATATCTTCTTCTTTGCTGACATCGCATTTAATGAAATATCCTTCTCCAGGTCCTGTATCATTGAGCTCCTTTTCAAGTCTTTTTCCATCCTCAACTATCACAACAAAATTAAATAAATTTATCAAATACAGTGGAACCCTGCCATACGACCACCCTGTTAATACGACCAACCCGTTATTACGACCACTTTTTTGTGGCCTGAACAAAAACCCACTCATTTTCTTATCTGAAAACCCCGTTAATCCGACCACCCCGTTATTACGAGCAATGACCACTTTTTGGAGTCCGCAGTCGTTATTTTTTTATAAAATTACCCCGTTAATACGACCAGTCAAAATGTTTGGCGAGACCGCTGAATGAAAACAGACACAACCTGACAAACAATAAGTAAACACATTTTAGTGAATTTTGTCCGTCAAAGTTGTTAGTGATTAGCGTGTTCAATTGATATGACATCCGCCAAATTACAGTGTTCAACAGAAAGTGCATGAACAAATACCACAAAAGACCATCATTTTGACCCTACCCCGTTAATACGACCACCCCCTTAACGGGGTGAACTCCACTGTACATCAAAGGGGCTACGTCACGATATTTTAAGTCATTTTTCTGATGTAGCAAAATTACATGTACTTTCAAATTGAAAGGAACCTCAAAATAACTAAACAAGGTAGAAATTAAACACCAATGAAAAAAGTATTATTAATAAATAATAATTTGAAAAGGAACACCGGCCGGTTTGCAAATAACAAAACTTTATACATGTACTATCATCAAACTTAGTCACATGCATGTCCAAAAGGTGATTACCAGTGAAATGGATAAGGTTAGGAAACTCCAATTTAATATAAATTATATTCTACTCACCCCCTCTAGCACAGAAAACTACCTTGGCACCAGCTTTAACTAGAGATCAAAATAGTAAATTTTAAAACGTTAAAACTTGCAAATATACAGTTCTTATCATTTACATTGACCCATTATGTTGGAGAATACAGGGGGGGGGGGGGGGGGTGCATGGAATTCATCACCCTGTTGTGTAGGGGAAAATGTATGACTTTGTTTAATAGAAGTTGGAAGGATACTGGCCATGGGGAAGGGGAATTCATAATGTTATAATAATTATTGGGGTTTAAGGGGGGTTGTCTGTGAAGGAATTTATGTCAGCCTATTTTTCCCCTGGGCCTACAATAGGTGGGTACTCAGGTACATTTAAGTGCATGACAGGGAGTGTGTGAATGATGCCAAATTTTTAGACCCCCAAAAGTCCGATAATTAGGCTAAAACTGGGGCCCAAAAAGTCCAACAGCCCAGAACCCCAGGGGGGGTACTCCCGATAATGGACTATATGGGGAGGCTCCGCGCGAAAGGGGTCCTTTTTTAATGCTCGAGGTATGGGAAAGGGTAGGGATTTCACGAGTTGAAGTATATGAACAGGGTAGGGATTTCACGAGTTGAAGTATACTGAAAGGGCATAGAGGATTTTCACGCGTTGAAGTATATGAAAGGAGGTATGATGATTTCAGCGATTAAAGTAAAAATTATTGTTTGGTTATAGCATCTCATAGCTGGTAATCTCCGCTTTGATGATTTCTGTGTAATTATATATTGTTCATATAAGTTTCATTACCAGGGTGATATTGAAAAGGGATGCAGTGCTTCTACTAGTAGGTATGTGAAAGGGGTAGACCTATTTTCCCTAATTTCTATGGAAGGTGATATGAAAGGGATCGCCATTTTCTCTTATGGGAAGGTGATATGAAGGGGTACCTTTTCTGTGAAAACATGGTATATGAAAGGGTCATGGGTTGGAACCTCTGGGCGGAGCCTCCCCGTATAAAACTTTTTTGATGTACCGCCCCCCCCCCCCCCACCCCCCCGGGCACCAGAAACGTAACCCCACGATATAAAACAACCGGTAAATGAAATTATTCTACCAAAGTTTTGACATATTGGAGAACGCTCACGGGCTAACGTTTTTATCAACGCATCAAAAAGTCTCTGCCAAAATCTTTCTAGCTTCCGCCAAAAATCGCACCAGTAAAAGCCCTAACCCAAAAAGTCTCCAAAATCACTAATAAATTTAATTTAATTGTTCAGAACACAAAAAGAGCCTTTGCAACTCTCCTGCTCGTCACTGCCTGGGCCCCTTTTTAACGATCCGCCCCGGTCATGCCTGGGACTGTCGACACGTGCTAGGGTCGGTGTCCATAACATGTGGGCATAAACCGCGTGGTGCAACGATTAATAAGAAGAAAAAGTAGGAGAGGGTTGTATTTAGGCAGGGAATTTTTGCCACACAAAAGGCGAAGGGAGGAGTCACAGGGGAGGGGGGGGGGGGGGTGGGGGGGGGGGAGGGGGGGGGGGGGGGGGGGGTAGGGGGGGGGGGGGGGGGAGGATTCCCATATAAAGTGATGGGGGTGATTGTCAGAACTATTTAAAAGAACCCCTAAAAGGTACCAGAGCCTCATGTATAGTGGGTGTGGCTCATAATTCAATTTTACCCCTACGAGGTACACAATTCATAAGGATCAATACTAGTTCCTGTTGATAATTTTTTTTTTTTATCCCGCATATAGAGGTACCGGAATAATTCCTAATTGTGGGCATGTTAGATTTTAACACCCTAAGTGTTACCAAACCTAGCAAATTTTAACTCCTAACATGTACGACGATCACCCCCCTCAGTCTCTTTTATATGTAACGCTTCCTCCCCCCCGGAGTAGGTTGATCTCGTGAAAGTCACATGTATTTATAGTTTTTCTTTATTTCACCGTTAGTAAACTGACGCCAGTTAAAAATCAGTTAAAAACGTGACTACCACGCATATTTTCTACGTGCATTCTTACTAGTAGCAACATTAACGTAAAAAAGTAAGACCCTTGAAACAGTCTCTTTACGCAAATTCCCTGAGCTATGCCTTCACCGATTCCTTTCGAGCCTCCAGTCCCAATAGTCACTTTACACCACCGTATCTGAGGATTCGACGCTGCGCCGCCTCACAGGTCGGTGATTACTTACTAATCTTTTATGAACGAATCTAAAAGAACAGTGCCATTTGTCTTGATTAGGCACGTTCCAATACAGGCAGACAGCGCGTCTACCAGGTAACTTGTCGAAAAGAAACTCGCTAAATCACAAAGAGAAAGTGACGCACGCGGGAGGCACTGGGTGAGGATAATGATTTCTCGTAAGGTATTCTGGATTTAACCCCTTTGCTTGTCACCGCTGACTCGGTGTTGGGATTTTCACTGATCTTGTCTTTTTTTTTCGTCTTTCGAATCATGGCATGGTGATTTTTTCAAGCATATGATTTCTTTGCTATTTCTTCTTCGATTTTTCTTCTTCAGTGTCAATCAGCTTATGGCTTTATCGAGGGCCTCTATTGTGGAGACAGAGAACTGGTTATGACGGTAAGACTAAAATTGTTCTCTATTCTTTGTTACCGAAATAAGGAAAGCGTCCGTGCAAAGCTATATCTCTAATATTGGTTTAGACTTTCAGTTGTACTTCTTCTACGTTTACTAAAACTTCATTAATTGTGTTTTTAGATTTTCTAGTGGCTCGGAGTCTACAGAGAGTCTTGCCAAGGGTAAATTGTAGCAAATTAGTGGCTTACCGACATTGTACATTTTACCCTAGACTAGAACAGTGATTATCTCTGGATTTTAGTACAATGTATTTGTATGAAATTTGTGATTACAGTCTAAATTGTCCGTTTCCTCATGATTGCCCCTTCTTTCGATGTATGTGGGGTAACTGTAAACAATCTGAAATACTTTTTACGTGTACCGTTTTATTAAAATGTGCGTTATCTTCCCCGTTGTTATTATTATTTATTCTCGGTCATTAAAAGGTTTTCAATTGAATTTAAATATTATTACGGAAATTTTATTTCGTTCACAAGCCTCGGCGTGGAATATCCTTTACCTTAGTCCTCAGCCTGTATAAAACAAAAATATAGTTTCAGTTGGGAAAAATATCAGCTGTATACTTTTCCTAGACTTGTTTCTTTATACCTATTCTTCATTTTTTATACGTCAGTAGGCTTAATTAGAGGGATGATGATGCCTTTTGCCGGGGAGTAGTAATGCCACGTGTGTGTGGAAGAAAGTCAAATTGACTTATAAGACAGAGTGAAATTCATTCAAGGTGTTGGATTATTTTTCGGTTGACCTCTTTCACGCTTGTTAAGTTTCAATAAGGCAGTTGACAAAAGGCATGAATAATAATAAAGATGAGAATTCTTTAGAAAATCGTAAGAAATATCTGTTTTTAATTACACAAATAATGCAGGTGTACCATGTCAGATGATCAAGCCTTGAGACTTCAAGGTGAAAACCACATCAAAGCTGGCAGTAAACGTGGCTTGTGGTGGGTGCCTTAACCCTTTCCACTCCGCCAGAGTGTATATTTTGAAAAAAAATTCATCAAATTATCATTTATCGCAAGATATGGACAAACAAGCAGTACCAGCGGATGAAAGTTACTGCTCCAAATAGCTTTCATTTTTTGAATGGTACACACACTAGAGTTTGTTTGATCCTGCATACGGAAAAGTTGCGAAACACAAATAATATTGACTTGATGTTTGCTTCTGGTGGTGTGAAGGGTTGAAACACTTGACATTCAGCTGCGAGCAAAAAAAAATTGACAAGGCTGATAAGGCCAGATTTAACGGTACGTTTTGTCGGCATGCGACTTTTGTTAGCGCGCGCTGCTAGGCGTCATGTAAAAAATCTTATACAACTTTCATCATTTAACTGTGTCTGCTGGCTATGACTGTCGCAGGGTTTCAAATCATGTTCAAAATCCTACGACCTTTTTTCGTGGTCGTATACGATAATCGTAAGCGAGCTATGTTAGGTTTGATTTACACGAGCACAATTTTCTCTTCCTCAGGCTTTTACGTAGACCAGCGTCGCATTCTACAAAGTCAGTTCCTTCTAAATCGGTCCTTATACGAGGAGAGTCTTCAAATAACATAATAAAATTCAATATTTTTTTTTTTTTATAGATTAAATTTCAAGATATATATTATATTATTATACATGTGAGCTTAGTAATTAATTTGTATACCCTGATGTGAGGCTTGTGGAGAGTTTTCTGTCAGGCCGGTAGGTGATATTAATTATTTTCTGCTTTTCTTTGCAGCAAGAAATAGCGGAAAGCTTACAGAAAACTTGCTAGATCAGTAACTCCATCTCGATAGATACAAGGGGTTAAAGAAACTAGCTATCATGCCCGTACAGGTCTGTAAAAATATGCGAAGTGTCTGACTCCCCCTCATACATGTATTGTGATGTAATATTTAATAATAATTAACGGACTTTACCGGGCTGAAATCTTTAACATTCAGTAATTTACTTTGACTGTGTGGAACTTGGTTATTGGTCATAGGGTTGTAATTTGTAGGCGCATTTGATCATATTCAACATGTTATTTGGGCGGTCCATAGAATAGTTCTCATATTATTTCTTATTAATGATCAGAGAATCTATTATGCTTGGTATAATCATTTTTAATTCGTGAGGCAAAATATTCTAACTACACCTCATATTCACATTTTTTTCTTGAAATTTACTTAGTTCGTGAGGATAGCTGATTCAAGTTTCAAGTCATTGCAAAGCCGCTTATGAAGGTGAGAGATTTTTGTGATAAAACTACATGTATCTCAAATGTAATTAGTATTTTTAGTAACTTCTACATGTCTCACTAAAATATTTTTCTATTCAATCATTTATCATAGTTTGAATTTCATTTGGAATGAACTTTACATGACTATCCGCAGACAGGGGAAGATCTAGGAATTTTTTTATGTGGGAGGGGTGTGGGGGGAAGGGGTTCCGGCTCCAGGATTTCCACCAAAAATGGTGAAATTAGAAAATATAATTTTTTGGAAGTAGATGGCATTAGTTTATTACTAAAAAGGCACATCGGCTCCTTTCACCGGTGTAAGCCGTGTTCTCTGTATTCTGGGGGGGGGGTGGGTGGGTGGGGGGGGGGGGGTGGGGGGTGGGGGTGGGGGGT
>MU827420.1:0-34118 GCA_029204205.1 Desmophyllum pertusum
TGCCTCTCCCAGTCGCTCGCGGGGATAATTTAGAAACGGGGCGCGCGGGGAACACGTGGCGCGCGGGGTACACGGGGCGCGCGGGGAACGATGGGAAGGAGAGGAAAGGCGAAGCGAATGGCAAATCCTGCATCCAAGATGGCGGACTCTGTAATGGCGGACCACGCAATAATTTTTTTAAATTTCCCTAGGCCCTTCCACGAAGCTTTTCTGGCCGGGAAAATCGTCTGTCCAGAAAGAGAATGTAAAGTTTTATTTTTTGAAAAAACCGGCATAGGCCACCATTTCGCATCATGCACAAGAAGGAGGCAAAATCGAAGGATCTCGAAAGCCAAATGTCAATGCAGTATTTACATGGACAAAGAATCCTTGAAATTCATCGCTGCCATCTCCAAATGGAAATCTAAGGTTACTGCATACATAATTCATGTTAATTTTACGCTTGGGCGCTTTATTCAAAGGCTTCAACACGTTAATTACCATAACAATGTATTGATATGTGCATGAGGTAATTTTAGTTCTCGCTTTACGAATTCACATTCAACAGATCCCAGACAATGCATTCTTGACGTTGGTAGCGGGGACGTTTTCATTAAAATTGCTGCCAGAGAAGCCCGAGGAAGCTGCCAAGATATAAATCAGCAAAAAAATAGCGTCAAACACGCATCTAAAACTCCAATAATAAACAAACCACGTTTAAAGATGGCAATGTATCACACTTACCGTCGATCGACAATAGACCATTTTACAGTTCTGTGAAATGTAACCAAGCCTCTGTATGAAAGCGAGGTTAGGGGTGACCATGGGGATGATACAGACCAGAAACTAGTTTCCATAATAACAGAATAATTTACATTTGAACAAGAAGGAAGGTTTGTATCACAACAAAGTCAACTCCAGCCTCACTTCTGTTCAAAGGCCTAGATTCTAAGCACACAACTGTAAAATGGACTATTCTCCAAATGGAAACATCCAAATCATCGACTGAATCGACCAAAAACTCTTCCAATGATGGCAAGGGCGCTTCATCTTCAATAAACTCTGCCATTTTTGTAGAAATACGTGATTCTCACATTTTCGATCACATTCGCAGCATTTCGACACACGATTTAGCAGGCTTTCGCTTTCCGATTTTTCTCCTTCCCATCATCCCCCGCTCTCGCGCTTCGCGCTCGTTCCAAGCTCCCTCGCGCTTCGCGCTCGCTCTCCCGGTTTAATCGCGCTCGCTCTCGCGAAAAAAGCCTGTGGAGGAGGCAGATAAAGTTGCTGGGAATCGAAAGTTAATCTGTTATCTTCCTCCCTCGGCTCCAGGCCCAACAGAGCTATCAGGGTTAACGGAGCTAATATGTCACGATATTTTAAGTCATTTTGCGAAGGCGGCAGACTCACCTTCACGTACTGAAGGAGTACCTCAAAGTAATAGTTTGCTAAGGTTAGAAAAACACCTAAGAGGTGATAATAACCAAACAGGAACAAGGATGGCTGAGGATGGAGAATATTAAGACGGATTACGAACGGCGAATATGAAAAAATTGGCCAATTTTTTTCAAGAGCGCCATTTTCACAACAATTTGTATTTATACGCGTTTAAAACGTTCAACTGAAACAACCAAGAATTTGAAGCGGAAATAATAGCCGCACCAGTTATTAAAAATACAAAGAAACGAATATTAAAAAGCATCATTTTTAATCACCCACATTTTTTCCATAACTGGCTGCTAACCATGCCAAATACTAAACATCACTGTTGCCTTCTCTTTGCATTGACACATCGCTCATTTATTACACGTTTTGTCGCTTTACGTGTCCTTCACAGTCTATCTTAAGCCATCGGATATTTTGTTATTTTCCGACCGTCCAAGACATTCCCGACTCAGGGAGACAATGGGAGACATCTGCCTAGCCATACTTTCATAAGTAGGGAATGTCTGGAACTGTCGGGAAATAACAAAATCCCCGATGGTTTGGGATTTTCCCGACATATGAAAAACCAGGCTTACTGTTCTGATCTTCCAGCAGTAAACAATCTGGGCTAGAGACGAGAAACAGTAAAGGGTAGCTGTAAAGTAGAAAGCAACAGTTACTTCAAATCTATTTCCAAATTAAACATTATGCTATGTGACATTATCATAACCACATGCATAACAAATGGGACGTAGCAAGCAACTAAATGCCAACTGCGCCCATAATACACTGGAAACTGACTTCTTGTATCGTGCTATATTCAGTGGAATCCCTCTTCCGTTGGGTGGCCCTTGGTAAACATGGTATTATAGTTGAGTTTGATGCTGTCGACGTATTAATTAAAATTTGTGTCGAGGCAAACAGAACACAACTGTAAATATTTAGTATTTGGAATGATGAGAAACAGTTATGAAAAAATAAATTATACAATAAACAGGTGATTGTTAATATATATTTTTCTCATTCATTACCTGGGTCGCGGTGCTATTCTGCTCAGTCATTCGAAATGTTGTAACGTTTCTTTTTTTACTGACTTTCAAATTCAGAATAAAATGCTTAAAAAAGCATTTACAAAAATGTTCCTGGTTTTTTTTTGTGATGATGATGATTAAAGTTTATTCAAATATTTAAATTTCAGGGTAAACACAGTGCAGTTGCAAATGGAAATGGATTCATGATTTACTTCGCGATTTTGGTAGATTTCGACAGTTTGATGGCACTGCTAGGCATAATTGACGGAGAAAACCTGTCAATCCATCAATTAAAACTGTTATTTATATCAACATTTGAGACTCCAATATTCTCGAACCATCCTATTTACATATGAGAATGTTGATATCAAGTTTTGCTCATAAGCAAAAAGCGCTCTCTGACCACGTACGAACAAGGGTTTGTGTTCCGGTATCACCAAGACAAATGGCGTTCTCTTTTGGAGGCGAAGAACACGCATATCCAACAGGCATAGTCGCATTTTTTTTTTCCTTCAACATTTTTCTATCCATCACCGCAACTCTGGGTAATGCTCTGATCCTTGTTGCTCTTCATAAAGAGTCTACTCTTCATCCTCCAACGAAACTTTTGTTTCGATGCCTGGCAGTCACTGATATTTGTGTTGGCCTGATTTCCCAACCATTATATGCTGTCGCTCTCATGTCTGACATAATAACTGGGATGAACGCAAATATTCTACTCTACATTGGCCACGTAATCGTACTTCGAGCTTTATTTTGTGTGGAGTATCGGTTTTCACATCCACCGCAATAAGCGTGGACAGACTTCTCGCCCTGTTGTTGGGGCTGAGGTACAGACTCGTTGTAACATTAAGAAACGTTCGTGTAGTTGTAATTTGCGTTTGGTTAATTGGCGTTTCCTTAGGATCAATGTACCTTTGGAATAGCAGTATTGCCTTTACTGTATTCGTTGCATTTACAGTACTCTCTTTGGTAATCTCAATCTCCTGTTACGCCAAGATCTATCTAAAACTTCAACAGCAACAAGCTCAAGTACACGACCATTCTTCCCAGGGTCCATCCAGCGGATCGTCATCCGGAGGAGGAATTGACCTGACTATAGCACGATACAAGAAGTCAGTTTCCAGCGTTATTTTGGGTGACAGCTGGCATTAGTTGTTTGCTACGTTCCATTTATCATTGTGGTTATGATAATGACATATGGTCGAATTCAATTGTCTGCAAATGCGCTTGGAATTTGCTTTCTCCTTTACAGCAACCTTTACCTATCTAAATTCGTCTCTAAACCCAATTCTTTACTGCTGGAAGATGAGAACAGTGAGACAAGCTGTGAAGGACACGATCAAACAACTAATGTGTTGTAAAGTCAGCCTAGATTATGAAGTATAGAGCGGATTCGGTGAAAAACCTTTGTTAACATTGATGGCGATGAGTACAAACAGAGTCCCCATTGGTAGGGTTCAGACTGAATATAGGACGATGCAGAACTAAAAACAACAGTTGAATTATATTGCACAGTCTAGCGCGCTGTGGCTTTCATATAGTAAACCTTTATACGGCGTGAGATTTTGTTTTCTCTAGCTCATATCTAAATTCAGTTATTTACTGGTCATATAAGTTCATAGAAGTGAAGGAAGCCTGCCTCCACACACATCATGTATATAATAATTAAGTTATTGAGATAGTTTTGAAAGGTATTGTAAAAGGTAGCGCGTAAAATGATGAATAAGTCAGTGTGTCAGGATTTTCACAAAGGGATAAGTTGGATTTTTTGTCGATTTATGGGGGTTACGTTTTACAAATTTTTGCCGCTAGGGATAATACTAATCATGCTGATAACTTTCATGAACAAAAAAAAATGCTTTGACGGGTGTTACGAACCGATCATTAAAAAAATAGACGCGTAAGAGGTTGATAGCATTTCAAATGATATCGACAAGCAAAGTTTCTCATTTATTTACAGTTGATGGTAAGATATAAATCCGGTGATTTCTCCTACCCAAATGTAAATATATGTTATCAGTTTATCGGTATTTTCACATGATTACAAACATATTCATAAATGTAAAAAACGAGGATAGAAATAAGAGGTATATATACAAGGAAACGATGCGGATAGCAGGCCATAACATATGCATTTAATTGTTCTAGTCTACTTGTATAAGGCCATAATAGGACTGTCTCACATGTAAATAACTTAGTAAGCAATCTGTTAAAAAATAAAATAAAATTGTATTTCAGCTTTGTTTGATATTCGCTCTTATAATAGTTCTACTTGTTTATTATTTTGATGCTCTTTTATGATATGCAAAGTATAATTTTCACGTTAAAACTTCCGTTGTAAGTAATTTGATCACGAGTTAATTTTAGCTTTTGACGGACATATGTCATTATTCTTATTATTCCTGCATTTTTGATAAATAAATATTCAATAAGGAATTTTGGCAAATTATACAAATATTAATTGATGTCGGCGGCGTGTAAATTACCGGCTTACAGACAAAGTGGCGAGGATTTCCTTTGTTGGTACCTATATACAGCATTTTAAATGTTTTAAAACGTAAATGTCACAAAACATTTCAAATACCCAGAAGAGATTCCAAAAGTGTCGTATTGTTACCGGTCTATGCAGCAATAAACTGATTAAATTAAAACTGTATATATTATTATCTTATTATTATCTGTTAAGGACGAACGTGCTCAGGACAAAAGCTTTTCGTCCTCCCATTTATGCAAATGCTGTTTTTTTTTTTTACTAATAACTGCTGCCAGTTTTCAAACACCGAAAAATGGAACTCATGACAGCATTATTGCAGTCCTAACACTTTGTACTCATTCCTATCAGTTATGAATAAATGGTGCATGGTTGAAAGGTTGTGTGTGTGTGCGAGAGAGAGGTTTACAAATTTTGTAAAGAGGACTGATTACTCCGGGGATTTACTCAGCTCTGGGATGCTCAAACTTTCAGTAGCGATTTGTTCATCCTTCCCGGACATATTTTTATGTGACAACTGCTGTATCTGCAGTTTTTGACGTTGCCATAACAACCACGTAATTTTGTATCGATGTTTTGTTTTTCTCTGACGTCTAGAGGAAATAGTGAAATCCAAGATGGCGGATTAAATGATGTCACACAAACACTCGTTGACGTCACATGACGTCATACCCACCTTAAAACTATATCGTTTTGAAAAGCAAGATCAAGGCTATATATTAAAGGCACAATTATTTCGACGTGTCTCATAATAATGAAAACCCAAGGGAGAGATCCCGTCACTGAAATCCCCCACCCCCTTAAGCATTGACATTTGAAATATCTGAACACTCGAAAAATATATTTTGAAATTAATGTGCTGTATCTTTGCCTTGATTTATGTAAAAGGAAAGGAACTGTGCAATGGTAGGCATTTCTTTTTTACATAGCCAAGCCTTATAGCAACGATTGTTTAGCAACGATTACGTTTTTCGCTATAATGAGGGTTGACTGCAGTGTTTTGTCAAAGTCAAAGTGACTCGATTGACATCAGGCAAAAACAAACTGTTTTTTTTACCTAAGGTTCGAAACTTATGTTGAAATCATGCAGTAAATCGCCCTCAAACTGAGGTGAAAACCTTTTACAGTCTGTATAGAGTAAACAAGTAATGTGAATTTAAGTAAATTTTGTGTAGATGCAAACACATGCAAGACAGCAGTAAATGTTTAATTTTTAGCATGATGAAAACCAGTTATGAAAAATAAATTATAAAATAAACATGGTGCTTGTTGAAAGTTGTTCTTTTCTTTTTCGTTTTCATTATCTGGCGCAGTGTCATTCTCCTTCATCTTTTGGTGTTTCTTTCTCTTCTAACTTTTAAACTTAGAAATAATGTTTTTCTTTAGATGAAAAGCACACAAAAAATGCCTGTGGTTTTTGGCTCAGCATGAGCTTTAGCTCAAGATGAGGTTACGTTGTGGTTGGGAAAAAAATGTGTTAGTTTGGTGTAAGCTTGTCTTGGTAATTCCGCTGACCAGCGCATAATGCCTGGGAAATCACAGGTCGGGTTGGTAGTAGTAGTAGCCCGATCGCAATGGCAACAAAATGGCGGATTGCTTACGATTTTTTAAGATGGTATTTATATGACTTCTCGCGTTTTACACATTTACAAAGATAGACCTTTTAGGAGTTCGATGTCAACAAACGCATACATTCTGTAATTCCTTCGTTCCTTGGTTTGAGAAATGCTTCTTTCACGAATTTACATCATGTTTCTTTATCGAAGCACATCGACAAATTATTTGGAGATGAATCAAGGGGTTTATACAACTTCATCGAAGTTACCGAGAACAGGACGGTTCCAGCAGGGAATATTTTCGGTAAACTACATTTCTCGACCGCCGAAAAAGAGGGAGCGTTAAACTGATCTTTGGCGTTTGGACCCCTTCGATAATTTCTCAAGGCATTTCAAATGGATTTTCAAGGAAAACATCGAAGTACGGTAAGCTTAAATGTTATTTCTAAATGTTGTTTGATTTATAACAAAAATTATTGTTTAACTGATCTTTTGATTACATTAAACTTTAAATTTGTAATTTGGCATACGAAGGTGTATAATTCGATCGATCGATCGATCGATTAAATAGCTTTGAAAATAAAATAAATAAAATGTAAGGTATTTGAATAAGCTTAAATAGGGTTGGAAAAACGTTGTAGCAATATATTTTTTATAGATAGAATTCCAATCAAACTTTACCCCCACATACACAAATAATATAGAGTGGGGAGAAATAGCTTTTATAGCAATACAACAATAAAGCAATAAAACTATAAAGATGTTGAATATGTTGGTCTCCAATTTGATATGTTTCACCTGCTTGTCTGAAAAAAATTACAAGAAGGAAATTAGAGTACATTAAAATGACCTCGTTTTGTGGCGGTTTAATTATTTCACAGAAGTCTGATCAATTTACAATAAATATTTATTATTTTATCCTTGTCTATATAATAAACTTTAGGAAATTTCTAGGTTGGGCCTAACAGAGGTCAAAATATACGGAATGTAAGTTTAACTTAACAAGTCAAGCTGGTTGACAGGGGTATAGTATTGACAAAACGTTGACGTTGAGCTAGATTTGAACATGTTGGTCTCCAATTGGATATGTTTCACCTGCTTGTCTGAAAAAAAAAACATCCTAAGAAGGAAAGTACAGTAACAAGATCAAAAAAATCGTCTAAAACACCACTACGAGATACAAGACAGGCAAAAGGACACACAAATGGCAAAAGTAAGTTCAAGCACAAATACGGCCAAATCTCCCCAGTGTGTGTATGCTTGTCATACAAATCCTTATCATTCTCAACGGTCAACCCCTAGTATTACGCAACACCTTTGCAGGGCCCCATTGAAAAACACAAATGTGACATGGGTTCCCTGTCAAAATATTATTATTACCTTCGCTCGGTGAAACGTGAATTTTGGCTATCTGTGGTTTCCTGAGTTATTTGATGAAAAATAAAAGGAAACCAGTTAGACACTTGGAGAGTTTGATCGACGAAATGCATTCATGACGGGTGGCCAATATTCCATTTCGCTTCACTTTAGTTAAACGCGGCTTCATCAAAAGCAACCAAAGTAAATAACACATAATTTGTTCAAAGAAAGAATAAAGTCAAATTAAACGGGATAAGTAACTCTAAACGTTTATTTGGTCTCGGGCTAAAAGCTGTTTTTCTGTTTTATCGATGTAGGATTGTACATGTCAAACAGCTCGCAGCGGAAAGCTTCAAAACATGCGAACAGGTGAATAAAATGTAAGATTACAGGTTCTTGGCTTGAGTTTTAATTGCAATGTATTATAGTTTTATTTATATTTATATTTTTTATTTTACTTTCACGACTGAAACTTTTGTTTTAAGATGTAGATAACAATCAACGTTATTTCATTTATGGACGTAAGGATTTAGCTGGTCTTCTAGTTGTGCGATTTTATAGGAAGGGATATTTTCGTTCCGCCGGCTGACCTTCCTTGACGGTTTTCCAAAAAGATAAACAAGCAATGACTATATGCCCTCGTACAATAATGATATCACACTTCACTTGTATTTTCAAAGTTTCCGAAATTGCCCTCGTCACTTTGCGACTGGGGTGAGAAATATGCATGCAAATACTCCATTTTACACCGGAGGCTGGCTGGCTCGTCTAGCCCCTATGGTTATTTCAGGCAGCCAGTACTCTACTATTATAATGTAAAGAGAGAGATTTCAGGAGGATTAGCTCGCTTCCCTCTTTTACGTAGAACTCACAATAGACTTGTTTCTGTTTCCACAGTTTAATAGTACTCTCTTGGTTACAGTTTTCAACTCTCTGATCTAAAACTTTTCTCGCGTTGCTTATATGTGGATACTTTGGAAACTGTCAATCTTATGTCAGACTGACGCTCAATCTTAGTTTAGGCTTACGTAAGAGTCTCACGTGGCTCTAGTAAAACGTAAGTACGCTTGCGCAGACAACTATAGTTTTCCTTCGAGCTAGTAAACATTGTCAAAATGTTCTTTTTCGATGAATTTTACCATCGTTCCCAAAGTATTCATCAAAAACAAAACAACAGGAGAAATATAAAAATTACAAGCTTCATTCTTATCGATTCAAATTTAAGAGTTATAGTAAGTTCACAAATAAAAGTTGTTGTTAAAGATTTTACACAATCATTCGTTACAAGTAAGAAGTTGCATAATCTTAGTTTCGTGGGTCGGCCTTGAAGTAGCGCCCTTTTCCATATCATTAACTAGCACGTGTTCCCGAGCTGAAACACTTTCCACTGAGTCAACATTACTTTGAAAAAGAGTTTTCACCTTTGTGCGAAGTGTGAACGAGATCCGAAAGCAATTAAGCAACACCACTTTAACGTCCGAAAAAGTTGCATAAATGGATATATTTTCACTGAAAAATAAAGCGGTAGAATAAGGATAAGTTGCGCTAACCAAAACTACTATTTCCAGGAAGAGCGCCTAGAAAAGCTTGACTTTGTTTTTCTGACATTATCTTGACGAGACACCTATAAGGTCAAACCAAGATAATGGTAAACACAGTTGTGGAACCTAAAAATATATTTGGCTAGTAATGCGGCTCAGTGAACTACGGATAAGCTCGAGTTTGAAAATATAAACTCGTATGATCTTAGCAAGAATGCTAGACAGTAACTAAAAACAGCCGAAAGTATTACATAAATAATTTCCAGAAAACAGTGATGAAATTTAATAGTTTCTGAATAGATCTATTATTTACTATGGTGGAAGCAAACACGTTATTACATATTTTTCGGAATGGTTAATTTTCTAGAAACATAACATCTGCCGGGCACTAAAATCATACCAGGAGAAAGTACCATTTGATACTATGAAATGAATATTCTAAATAAGAAGCATAAATTGATAAGTTACGGGCAAACCTAGAAGTCTTTTTAAAATGTCCCAATATTATATTTCATAATGTTATATTCCGACACCAAAAACCCAGTTTCCTTTCATATTTTAATATGGAATAAATAAATGTACGAAATGTTTCATTGCTTGCATTTTGTTGTTTTACAATAATAATAAAAAAATGTAAATTGTAATTTTATTGAGAGAGTACAAATAAAAAAAATGTTGTTGTTTTAGTCAACAGCGAAAACTACTGTCCTCAATAGTATCTCAGTCCTATATACAAAACGTACTTTTGAAAGCATCACAGAATACCTTAATGTTGCCGTTTTTTTAACTTATAAAGATGACTAATAAGACCTTTAAGACCTTTTAGTCTTGTTTAAGATAGGTATGTTTTACGAGCTCGCTGGATTAACACTGTACCTCTTAATTTGTATACCTACTCTTCTTTCAATAGGTTGGTGAACTGAACTGACCAGGAATACATCAGTTTCTTTCATCTACCATTTATTGATAACTCTTCGAACATTTAACATCCTTGGACAATTTAATGGCTAGCAGTGGCTTGATTTGTGCTACAACATGCCGTGACTGCGTGAAAGTTTGAGTTGTCAGGAGTTTAGCTGAATTTCTACCGCTGGATTAATCGTTATGCATGGTTCTTCAAGTTAACCACTTTCGTGCCCGGGTGGTGGGGGTGTGCGGCCCGCTTCTTGAACCCTTACCCTATTTCAGACCAAACTATGTGATTTTTGATACCTATTTCAGACCTGACCCAAAAATCGATACCCTATTTCAGACCTATAAAATTAGTACACGTGTCTGATACATGACTTCAGCTACCCAGGAATGGGTTCCATTTGCGCAAACATTTGAAAAGGGCTTCAAATTACTCGATGTTAATGGGAAAAAAACAGTTTCGTCTAAGAGCCAAATTAAATTCCAGACCGGGGTGCACAAAACATACCCTATTTCAGACCAAAATGGTCAAAATCTATACCCTATTTCAGACCAAAACGGCTCAAAAACCATACCCTTTGGGCGGCACATGGCTTATTTAATGGAATACCCTCCCCCCCCCCCCCGGGCTTTCGTGCCAGTCATCAACAGAAATTGTCCCCATTATATAAAAGAGCTTCACATAAGTTAAGTGGAAAACAGACGCAGCTTTTCATAATAAAACAAAAGTTATAGTTTAGCTCAATTTCATTCAACGCCACAGTGATCTTAACTTAGAAACATTTTTCCCGCAGGTAACCCTATACATATCGGCTTTGATACGTTCGTCTGCATTAAAGCTTTCAACATTTCACTGAATATCAGTGGTTTCAGTATATGTATATTTCCGCTTCGTACACGTGGATAATTAAATTTGCTTAACTGCAGAAAAAAGCAATTAGCTGTTTGATTGTGTCTTCCACTGCTTGTCTTAAATTACTTCTGTAATATTCCAGCAATAAAGAATCGGGTTTAGAGATTAATTTAGATAGGTAAGGGTTGCTGCAGCTAACCAACCAACCAACCAACCAACCAACCAACCAACCAACCAACCAACCAACCAACCAACCAACCAACCAACCAACCAACCAACCAACCAACCAACCAACCAACCAACGTTAACTATTGTTCCATCGAACATAATAGTTGATTCAATAAGAATGGAGTATAGCAAGCTAGCAACGTCAACTGCACCCACCATATGCTAGAGACAGACTTCTTGTTTCGCACTATATTCAGTGGAATTCCTCCTCCGTTCGGCTGTACTTGGTTAACACGTTCTTGTACTTGAGCTTGATGTTGTCGTAATGTGAGATAAATCTTCAGGTGCGAGAAGATTGAGTTTACAAACAAAGTATTATAAATGTAGCGGCCTTAATACAGACAATACGATCATTCCAAAGGTACAACGATCCACATGAAACACCAATTAAGCAAAAACAAATAATAAATACACGATCTCGCCTAATGTTACAGTGAATATGTATCTCAGCCCCAATAACAGGGCGATAAGTCTGTCCACGCTTATTGCGGTCGATGTTAAGATCGATATTCCACACAAAATTTAACTGGAAACGGAATATCTGATGTCAAGATAGTTTAGAACATCTCGATTCTTCCTTGTTGTACGACCAATAACAATGCTAGCAAACAGTGGTTGCGAAAAAAGGCCGACATAAAGATCAGGGCCCAGTTGTTCAAAAGATGGATAACTCTATCCACCGGATAAATCACTATCCAGTGGATAGCGTAGTTTGTTTTGTTAACACTTATCCACTGGATAGTTATTTATCCGATGGATAGCGTTATCCATCCTTTGAACAACTTGGCCCAGTAATATATAACTGCAAGAGAGGATGACTGCCAGACATCGAAACAAAAGCTTTATGAAGAGCAATTAGGATAAGAGCATTTCCCAGTAATGCGGTGATAGTTAGAAATATGTTCAGGGCTGAAATAAATGCCATTACACCTGTTAGCCATGTTGGTGTAGTTTCGCTTGTGTAGTTTCCTTCCACTGTAATGTTCTGCATTGTTTTGTTCTTCGTGCTCAGTACTTCTTCATCTTGTTGCACAACGCGTTTTTAGATAGAACAATTATATTATAATTAAATTTTCAGTTTCTCCACATATTTATTATTATCTGTTAAATATCAGGTACAGATATCCAGTGAGAAGATGTTGTAGTATTAGGCCATTCCTTATTTTGTTTGTAGTTACTGATGCACTGATGTCATAATGAAGATATGTCAGTTGCATGGGGAATATTACCATATTTCCCAATTAATAGCCCTTTTCACGGTTAACCTGAAATATTTGCATAACAATACAGTTAAACATAGAAGCGAGGCAATTTCGCGCCATAGCCAGAAATTTCGAACCAAATTAAGCTTGCGTTACTCCGTGCCCAGTCACGCGTGGAAGACACACGATTGGTCAGTTACGTCGCGCCACGTTTTCCAGATCAAGTTGTTGTCACGCGGGATTCCTGATGAGAGGCATATTCTTGCTTTCTGTGGTCCACAAAAGAAAGCAATTGACAAAAATCCAATGTGAAACGAAAGTCACCGTATTCAAGAGAACTTAAGCTCGCTTTCACGATCAATTTTACCAGCAGACATGCTTTATTCTGTTAAATTGAGCAAATGTTTTTTACTTCGTGACTCAATCGTGACTACCTTCGACTGCCTTTTGCATAAATTAAATGACAAAACAAGCTAAGCTACCAAGCCTTTCTGTGAACCCCAGTCTCTTCTCCTTTTCATTCATGTTTTGGAAAATGGCGGCTGTTTTCGTATGTTGATTTTGTTTTGGTCTTTTTGCTATGAGGCGCGCTGGAGCAAACCGATTTCGTTCAATAATGGCGTCCTTTAGCTTCAATTTTTCCTCGACAAATACTGCCGTAAACCGCAAGATTTCAACGGCTACAAAGCCTTATAATATCATGGAAATACGAAGACACCTTCGAACTTCAAAAACTGTCTGGGGATGAGAGGATAGCTACATCTAGAAAGGCATGGAGAGAGTTCGCATGGAGTGAATTTAGCTTGTTGTCACCTCAGAGGTAAGCAATTGTATGGCCTGTCTTATCGTGTTAGTCCTTAAACTACTTTCTTAAAACCGCAATGAATATTCGATATATCACCGTTTTGAAACCTCACAGGAGATGACTTAAGTCGTATCTCCCAATCGTATCTGGGGATAGATGTCCTTTTTACGCCACGGTTTAGATATATCATGTTTTTTGTTTCGACTTCATACGAATCTCTGTAAGTTTGGAGCCGCCATTTTCTTTTTAACGGTCACGGACCGTCACGGTTAAATGCTCACGCGCGTTCGGAATTTCTGGCTATGACAAGCTGTAAAACATCGTGATTTTCTAGAGTCCCTTGAACTATGTTAGTATAAAAATAGTTTTAAAACGGAGAAGTACTAAATATACAACTCTCTTGGTTAAGGTTTGCCGTAAAGATCATAAAACGATCTCGCTGTTGCTTATGCAAATCTCAGTACTCTTTATTAATAGAGAAAAGTCGTTTTACAAATTTTTCTAAAAAACAACGCAAACGAAAATAATTGTACTCTTCTACATGTTAAAACTGTTTTTTATATTAAAAGGGTTTAAGAAGCTCAAGAAAAACGCGATGTTTTGTAGCTTGTGCCCGAAATTGCATCGCTTCTATGTTTAACTGTATTGTTATGCAAATATTTCAGGTTAACTGTGAAAAGGGCTATTACAGAAATTATATATGATAATATTATTGCTCGCCAATACGACCAATCCATCAGTTCAGATCAATTTATGAAATGAATGAAAGTAAGACTTACAAATGCCTTTACCCGCAACCTTCGTAAATTACGATGACATTTTTGTACAGTAGGTATATGAAGTCCTAGTTTACCAGTAGGGGCGAATTCCACGGTTTGATATAGCAGCTGTTGATTGGTTTGTTATCTTGGCAATAAAGTCCGAAACTAGCTAACAACCTACATACTATTGGAGGATCTCCAAAACATGTGGATCTGGCTTGGTTATTAAAAAAAGACTTTCAATCGTCATGAAATTTCGCGTGATTTTAATAGTCCATTTCACTTAGTTTGACATGACAAAAGCTAGAAATTGGGAGGTGTGCCAATTAGGAAGAAAAAGCTGAAAATACGCTTTTTTACTTATTCTCGATTATTCAGACTATTCATGCACTGGGATTTATAAATGTTGGTGATTTTTTTTTCTGATAAGGAATAATATACTGATATATTAGCCTAAATATTAAATTAGTCATATATATGTATATGCTGAAGTTATCCACAACTGTTGACAATTAGAATCGGGTACTGTCTTGGATCAGCTTATATTTTTCTGTCAGATCGTCCCATGTTCTAGTAAAACTGAATTTAATCATGCAGCCCGGCGAATACTGAAGTGCATTTGTAAATTTTATGGCATGGAATTGTCCCGTGGACAAACGATTTCGGCAGATTATTTGAGGTGCAGCGATAATATAAACTACGTAAAATGTTGACTGAACAGTGCATCAAAGTATGCGATATATAGTTGTAGCGAATGTAAAGTTGAATATGAAACGATGTATTATTTCGCAATTCTTAGCTTCGTTATTTAATAGCCCTTTTCACGGTTAACCTGAAATATTTGCATAACAATACAGCTAAACATAGAAGCGAGCGAGGCAATTTCGGGCACAAGCTGCAAAACATCGTGATTTTCTTGAGCTCCTTGAACTATGCTAGCATAAAAATAGTTTTAAAACGGAGAAGAACTAAATATGCAACTATTTTAGTTAAATGGACAAAGTGATTAGTTTCTAATGAAACTGTGGTGCTGCGTCGGCGGGCAAGTGAAACACTATGTTGATTATCAACTCGGAGTTGATAAAGGTAAATTAATCGCCCTAGCGAATTTCTAAAAGCTGACGTTTCGAGCGTTAGCCCTTCGTCGGAGCAAAGTTTGCTGTGAAGATCGTAATCCGATCTCCCTGTTGCTTATGCGAGTCTACTCTTTATTAATAGAAAAAGTCGTTTTATATTTTTTTTCTAAAAAAACAACGGAAACTAAAATAATTGTAGTTCTTCTACATTTTAAAACTGTTTTTATACTAAAAGAGTTCAAGGAGTTCAAGAAAAACACGATGTTTTGCAGCTTGTGCCCGAAATTGGACATGTTCAAGTGTATTGTTATGCAAATATCGCAAGTTAACCGTGAAAAGGGCTATTACCTGCAAAATAAAGCCACACGCCTTCATGATATATTAATTATTAATAATACTGAGAGATTCAATCGTTCGAATACATAATGGTCAATTTGTTTTACCTTTTTTTATTTAAAGTTAATCAGCCCAGATAAATATCTGCTGTAATAGTCTGGAGAAACCATTCGAGACAATTTGAAGTGCAGATATAGCAATTAAATTTGGTCTTAGTCTTAGTTTCTTTTCGGCAACAGGTATAATTGATATAATTGTGTAAAGAGCAATATATATACAATGTAATGAAAGTGGAATATGAAATAATGTTTCCGTTTGCAATACTTCGTTATTAATTATATCTGCGAAATAAAACCAGAAACCTTCATGGTAGATACATGTAATGCATTTTTAAATTTAAGCGATTCAAACCTTTCGATGAATAAGTGCCAAGGTATCACTAGAAATTACAACTATATTCTGTCTTTATTGAAATGAATCATGTATAATTATAATATCAACTTTGTGTTCATATCAATGAGAACACATTTTTATGAAAGCTAAACAAAGACGTGTTTAATGGAGGAAAAGGTGAGGATAGCTTTTGATCAAACTAAACCAGCTTAGGTAGGCATTATCTGGAGATATATTATTTCAAAACATTGGAAGTAAATGAAACTCAGGTCGGAACGGTGGAGAGAGGGCGTAGAAACGATCTTTATTTGCGTGGGCCCCTCCAGGATGCGGATACGGATCATTATTTATTTACCATCATTTATTTCCAATCATAGTTATTTTGTTCCAATATAATGTTGATCTACCTAAGCGAACCTAAAATGTAAAAAAATGCCAGATTGTGTCCTTCACTGCTTGTAAACACAGTGCAGTTGCAAATGAAAATGGATTCATGATTTACTTCGCAATTTTGATAGATTTCGACAGTTTGATGGCACTGCTGGGCATAATTGAAGGAGACAACTGTCAATATATCAATTAAAACTGTTATTTATATCAATATTTGGGACTCCAATATTCTCGAGCCCTCTCATTTACATATGAGAATGTTGATATCAAGTTTTGCTCATAAGCAAAAGCGCTCTCTGACCACGCACGTACAACAAGGGACGGTTTGTATTCGTATCACCAAGACAAATGGCGTTCTCTTTTCGAGGTGAAGAACACGCATATCCAACAGGCATAGTCGCATTGTTTTTGTCCTTCACCATTTTTCTATTCATCACCGCAACTCTGGGTAATGCTCTGATCCTTGTTGCTCTTCGTAAAGTGTCTTCTCTTCATCCTCCAACGAAGCTTTTGTTTCATGTCGCTGATATTTGTGTTGGCCTTATTTCCCAACCAATTTATGTAATTTGCGTTTGGTTAATTGGCGTTTCCTTTGGATCGATGTACCTTTGGAATAGTAGTATTGCCTTTACTGTATTCGTTGCATTCACAGTACTCTCTTTGGTAATCTCAATCTCCTGTTACGCCAAGATCTATCTAAAACTTCAGTCGATAGCAACAAGCTCAAGTACACGACCATTCTTCCCAGGGTCCATCCAGCGGATCGTCATCCGGAGGAGGAATTGACCTGACTATAGCACGATACAAGAAGTCAGTTTCCAGCGTATTTTGGGTGCAGCTGGCATTAGTTGTTTGCTACGTTCCATTTGTTACTGTGGTTATGATAATTACATATGGCCAAATTCAAATGTTTGCAAATACGTTTGCATTTGCTTTCTCCTTTACAGCAACCCTTACCTATCTAAATTCGTCTCTAACCCGATTCTTTACTGCTGGAAGATGAGAACAGCGAGGCAAGCTGCGAAGGACACGATTAAACAATTAATTTGCTGCAAATCATCCTAAATAATAACCTTGATGGCGATGTACACAATCAGAGTCCTAGCCCTGATGGTAGGGTTGAGCCTTAATGATGCAGACAAAAAATGTTTAATTGTATAGTCTAGTCCGCTGTGGGTTTAAGTACTAAGCCTTCATGCGGCGTGACATTTCCCCCCTAACTAATATATCTAGATCCAGTTATATATTGCGTCAGAAACAAGCAGTTTTTTTTATATGCCTCAAAACATACATTGTACGAATAACATGTATATAAAGTATAATTAAGTTATAGAAAAACGTTTGTAAATATATTGTAAAAAGGTATCATGGAGCATTTTGGAAAGAACTTGTTCAGAACTTTCAAAGAAAGAAAGCAAGTGGCAAGTTGGATTTGTTTTGCCATTTCTAGTATTAATTGAAGCTTTTATTACAAATTATACTGTTAACACTATACATCGCTGATGTTTCTAGTAGAAATGCTTTAATGAATGTTAGGTGTTTTTATCCAGAAGTTTAAAAATATATGGGAAATTGATGAGACTATCCTCCAAAATGCAACAACAAGCGATGTTTCTAATTTATTTCCATTGGTAAATATTGATTCCTCTTATAAATGCATGTTACCAGAAAACTCACTATATCAGTTTATCGGGATTTTCGCATGATCACACACAAAAAATACAATAAACGAGGTATAAATACGAATGTATACAAGGAAACGATACGGTAGGAGACCCTTTTTAGTTTAAAACCAGCAATACAATTGCGTTTAGGTTGTTCTAGCCTATTGATTATATAATGCTATCGTAGTATATACGTAGTAGTACACCTTTATTTAAGCAGGGTGGCCCATTCAGCTCTAGGCCGGTATCCATAGGGGCCCTGCGTCTAAAAAATACATTATATTACAATTTAATTCGTACTGAATTATTGAACGGTCTGATAAAAATGAAAATGCGGTTCAAACTTTGTTTGATATTCGCTCTTATTTCTACTTTGATGATCTGTCATAATATGCAAAGTAAGACCTCTGCTGTGGTTATTTAATCATGGAATAATTGTTGTCCTTGTGATAGACATATGTCGTTATTTACATTACTGCTGCAGGTTGTTAAATAAATAAATATACAAATATTAATTGACGGTGCGCGAGTTGACGTGTGAATTGGCGAGGATGTCCTTCCTTATTGGCCGAGTACAGTATAAAAACGAATGTTAGATAGCAATCTCGAGAGAAAGTTTAGATATGGAAATAAAAAAAAAGCTTTTTGATATGGTTGAAAAAGTATTTTTTTTCTTTTACGGCGTTTAGTTCATAGAAACTATTATTATAGTAAGTACACGGAAACCCTTATTTTAAGTTAATTTTTATTTACAAAATAATTATTGATTTTTTTCAGTGTCATTAAATGGTGCGGCTTTTCTGGTTTGTTTCGGTGAAGCCTGCGTTTTAAACGCCCAGAAATAAAAGTTGTTGTAATTTGAAAAGACTACAGTGGAATAATATAACAATAGAGTTGATGTTCGCGGGCGTAAATATGTTTTTGGCCCGACTCAGGCTCATTTTAGCCCGAGCCGCTTCGGCGAGGGCTAAAATGAGACTGAGAAGGGCCAAAAACATATTTACGCCCAAGAACATCAACTCTATTACTATTATAATAATTTCAGAGGGCATTTAGAAAAGGAATCAAAGACAGTAAGCGATATCTTGAACACTGCCGGCGTCGGGTCGACGTTTATTTCATATGATTGTAAAACTTGGCAGAAAACCGTCCGCAAAATTCGTCAAAACAATCTGTGCTCTAAAGTTCTCTTGAAAGGAAAAATTACAGGATTCCATCAACAGCAAATAAATAGTCATCTAGAAGTGTTGGAGCTTAATCATGCAATTACTGAACTGGCAATTTGGCATAAAATAGAGCGGGTTTCGATCGAAGAAGACAAACTTACATTCAATTCGCCGCCGTGTATGGATTCTTCCTCGAGTTTCTGTAAGTCCTCTTCAACTAGCTGTACTGAGAAGGCTGAAAATTTGCTTCTTCGTTAGCTTTTCCAGCCAGTCTGATAATATAAAGCTCAAAAACAATAGCTTTGCAGCTGCAGATGGCAGCACTTCGAGTCAACGGCGCTTTGAATTCCAAGAAAACGGCGCGAACAGTTGAATGGTTTCCAGTTCTGATTGGCTGCTACGTTATTTTCTTGTTTCTGATTGGCTCAGTTCAGCGGGCTAAAATATATTTTAGCCCGCTGAATTCTCCATTTTAGCCCGCAAAATACGCCACAATGCCCGATGAAGTTATTATAATTAAAAATGCCCGATAAATGTACGGACAAACACGCACAGTTGTCGTTCAGCTTCTTTAAGCCGATTTTATACAGTCTGACGAAACAAATATATATTATACGCTGGTTTTTCGAAGATTATGCCCCGAACATTTGACAGGTCCAGTCAAACTAAACTAAACATCATTCGTTTGTGGAAACTCATTGACAGGTGCTATAAATACGGTATACTAATTGTTCCGTTGCATGTTTCGTGGGCTTATATTTCGGTTGATAACAATCCAACAAAAGCGTTTTGGACAAATTATAAACCCAGGGTTTATTAATTATTGGAATTTTACGGTGAGCCAAGTTGGAAGTTAAATGACTTCGTTTTGTGGCGGTTTAATTCTTATACAAAAGTCTGATCAATTTACAATAATTTGTTATTATTTTTTTCTCGTCCATATAATTAACTTTAGGAATATTTTCCAGGTGGGGCCTAAGAGAGGCCAAAATATAAATATACAGAATGTAAATTTAACTTAACAGGTCAGGCTGGTCGACAGGGGTAGGGTTGGAAAAAACGTTGTAGCAATACAACTATAGCCTGCGGAACAGGCGTTATTTTTTGCGTTTTTTAGGCGAGCGCGAGTCACGCGCGACGGGAGGTGCGCGAGAAATATAACGCCTGTACGCACACCATTGTTCGTGCTCTTCCAGCGTTCAAATATGAACGCGGCTATCCAATTGGTTACTTGATATCATGTGATCACAGGCGGACCATCCTCAGGCCTTTGAGTGGTCAGTGTTTACATTATTCAGGTCACGAACTACAGACTTACTGTGACGGTTGAGATTTGGTTCCCTAGTATAGATTTAAGAGTCAACTTGATCTGTATTGTTCAATAAAGTTTAAAATGTATGTTAATTGAGTCATGTGTGCTGTTATTTTGTCATTCCGGGCTGTTTAAGACGTTTTTTGGCGAGATTAACCGCGACCGGCTCTAGTTAAAATGGATTTTACGCCAAATAATTTTAATTATCACCTGGCGGACACCGGCATCTGATCAACTAGATAATTTTCTATGTCTTAACCGAGTTTGGGTTTCATCCCTACAATTTCGACCGAGAAAAGCGCTGCTGAAATGCTCCATGAAGCTTTCTGCGTATGATCAGCGCCCGACACGGCGACCAGAGGAATGCGGGTCGAGCTGTCAAGTATGCAAATTTCGAAGCAATTGTTTCCGACACGCTTGGCTTCGTCGCTTCCAACAGAAGCATTTTGCTAACAGTGAAAGCGAAAATACGATTCAGATAGACCAATGAAGTACTGCAGAATAAAATACATCTTTCGCTTCGCTCCGAGCGAAAAAAAAACCCTTAAGGTGACTCCCTAGAATATTTTACCACTGACGTACACTAACTACCCTGGGCACCAGAGGTTTATTTCTCCGTCGCGTCGAGATCCGAAGTCGGCCGAAGGCCGATGACGCCCCGGCGAGCGGCGGAGCCGCGAGAAATAAACCTCTGGCACAGGGCGCATTGATTTACCGTTCCCGTTGAACTTTGATCATTTTTAACTTATTACATTTAAACCAATCACAGCGTAAGTGTCCTACTGTGATCACATGTAATGACACGTGGAAATATGACAGCAGATAGTTTTACAAGGTGTCAAATGGCGGTATTCGTTGAACGAAAACAACTCCTGTAAAAAGGGTCCCTACCTCGAAGTCTTCGCTATCGTGCCGATTATGTGAAGCTGGTGTGGTGGTTAATGGTGGATACGTTCGGAAAACGCCAGAAAACTAAACATTTCAGGTAGAGTTTCAGAGCTTTTGGCGATCGACAATGATCTTTCAGTCGGCCCGCGAATTCTCTGTGTGTTTTAATCGAACGATATGAGGCAACTCTCGAGGAGTTAACCTCCTTTAAAGAGCGGTATCATGAAAATTTATCCCACTGGAAAGCAGACTAACAGCATGCGCGAACTAAGCGATGTTCAAGCTCTCCTGGTTTGGGCATCAAAAAGTATCGCGGTGCAGCATGTGCAGATATCAACAAGCCTTCGGCCGCTAAAACGTCCTTGCGGCGAATAAAATTAATAATGCCATCTGTCTGCTCGGCGCTTAATTCGTCGACACTGTCGAACGTTTTTAAAACTATCGCTAAGGCCTCTTCAAGTGCTTCCTCCAAACTTCCATCAGAATCCGCGATTATTCAACAACATGCAACAACAACAATCACTGTTCTATCGATCACTGTTCTATCTCTTCATCACCTCGTCATTCACAGGCTTTTTTCCCCGCAGCGTACTATTCTTGTCAACCAATCACAGAGACTATTAGATTCAAAATACCTTAGGGAGTCGTTAGGAGCCAATCAGCATTCTAGTCCAAATTCTGGACTAAATCCATTTAAGCAGGCTTGCCATTGGCTCGGCGTTATCAAAGCAATAGCGCCAAACCGGAAACCGCGCAAGAAAAGCCTCTGGTACCCAGGGTAACACTAACTGACATGAGTTAGAAAGGAAACCCCAGTTATTTTGTCTTTGATTTTTCGTTCCCGATATTTACCAGTAAGGAAACTGATATAATGACAGTTATTTATAGGTCGTTACTTTTTTCGCGGAGGCCGTTGCCATAGCAAACATAGCATCTGAAGAATGGCACATTTTTGCTATATTTTATCTTTATTCCTTATTTTTTTTAGTTTCCTTCGGTGAAATTTCTTTAAATTTTGCCATCTTATGAAACTGAGTTTGCCAGGCATTTTGGAGGGAAAAAACCTTGTGGTTTTTCAGACGATTTTGCCAATATTACCTCATTTGTTATTTTAAACAATAAAACTTTCTTGCTCTAACAAATTTCTTCAAAAAAACGGTCATGTGATAGGTAGCGTTTCTGTCTTCAATTGTGTGAATTTTCACAAAAATTTACCGAAGGAAATGCGAGAAAATCCACGGTTAATTTTGAATTTTTTGACCATGCTGACGTCATAAAAATCGGAAAAACACGCGCGGTTCGAGGATTTTCCTTTGAGCGCGCGCATATTGCTACAGCTTTCGTCAACAGCGCGTGCTCGGTCATAAAACTATAGGGAGCCACCTTAAAACGAACCGATAATGCAGCTGAAGCGACTTTCGTTTACGTACTGGCGTGACAGAGTCAAAAATCACGTGCGGGGCAGGGTGCTAACGGCCGCGATGCGCTGGTTGGCTGATTTCAAACGGCTCGCATCCTTCGATGGCGCCACATGCGGCCTGCAAAACAGCCCTTGCGCTGTGATTGGTTGGGGATTTGGGGGTGTGTCTGGGGGCGGAAGAGCACGAACAATGGTGTGCGTACAGGCGTTATATTTTTCGCGCCCCTCCCGTCGCGCGTGACTCGCGCTCGCCTAAAAAAACGCAAAAAAATAACGCCTGTTCCACAAGGCTACAACTATAAAAGCAATAAAACTATAAATAAATAAAAAATTATAAGAAGGCAATTAAAGTGCTTTAAAATGAGCTCGTTTTGTGGCGGTTTAATTCTTACACAAAGTCTAATGCAATTTACAATAACTTAAATATTTATTATTTTTTCTTGTCTATATAATTAACTGTAGGAACATTTCCAGGCCAGTAATTGTGCCCAACATAGGTCAAAATATAGATGTAAATGTAAATGTAAATGTAATGTAAGTTTAACTTAACAAGTCAAGCTGGTTGACATAGGTATAGGGTTGAAAAAAACTATTACGTTGAGCTACTTCGAGCTGGAGCAATAAAACTATAAATATTTTGAAACATGTTGGTCTCCAATTGGATATGTTTCACCTACTTGTCTGATTCATGGTTATTTTGTTCCAATATAATGTTTATCTACATTATCTAATGTTGATCTACCTAAGTGAGAACCTAACATGTAAAGAAATGCCAGATTGTGTCCTTCACTGCTTGTATCACTTCTCTGATCTTCCAACAGTACAGAATCGGACTCAGAGATGAGTTTAAGTAAACTAGAGTTTGCTGCAGCTAACCAAGGCATATCGTACTTGTCAGTATCATTCATCTTTAATATAGACACAGTACCAAACGGAATATAGCAAGCTACTAAACGCCAACTGCACCCACCGTATGCTAGAAACTGTCTTCTTGTATCGCACTATATTCAGTGGAATTCCTCCTCCGTTGGGTTGTACTTGGTGAACATGTTGTTGTACTTGAGTTTGATGTTGTCGTAATGTGAGATAAATCTTCGTGTAAGAGAGATTGAGATTACAAGAGAAATTTGTAGCAATGATAAATACTATAATCCAGAAAATACGGACAATCCAAAAAATAATCCATCCAGATGAAAAAACAATTAACCAAGAAGATATTATAAATGCCCGAACTCGCCTTAATGTTACAACGTGTCTGTATCTCAGCCCCAACAACAGGGCGAGAAGTCTGTCCACTCTTATTGCGGTTGATGTTAAGACCGAAATTCCACACAATATAACACTAAATATAGGATTTAAGTGGGAAGCGATGAATGACATTTTCAAATTCACCTTCGTTAAGTGAGACAAAATATAGGTGGCTATGAAGTGGCTGTGAAATTAACAGGGCCGACACAAAGATCCGCGACCGACAGGCTTCGAAATAACAGTTTGGTTGGAGGATGAAGAGAAGTAACTTTGCGAAAGAGCAATTAGGATCAGAGCGTTTGCCCAGTGATGGCGGTGATGGAAAGAAAACTATTAACGGATGAAAGAGGACACAGCTTATGGCCTGTTAGCAATGTTGATGTGCTTGTTTGGTTCCGCTCGCCTGTGCAGTTTATGAAGTAGAGTTCGCCATCGTTCTTGGCTTCTGCATTTACCATGAGAGTGTTCGGTTCGAGTTCAAAGTGCTTTTTAGTTGTGGATTGAAAATACAATTATGACAAATCCATCATTTTTATGAAAAAACCGACAGTTAGTTATTAGCAAAAATAAAACAAATATTAGTTTAAGAAAACAAATGATGAAAAAGCCTCCAAACGACATCTGCCTTGAACGCGAGCGATGTTATTTTTCTGGGATTTTGGCTTTCAGTTAATTAAATTCCAGTTATCAGTTTATCGTGTACTAATAGGGTACTTTTTGGAACTGCTTCACAGTTACTCATTTGATAAACTCATTCCTGTTTTTGAGTAACTTATAAAGAATATCACAACGACACTCGTTCAGTAATAATTAGCCATACATTATGTGAGTGCTTTCCCAGATAATTTCGTTTTAGCTCAATTTAACTTACAGTCAGATATTATTATTTCCGGTTCAATTTACTTGAATAAACATTATGCATTTAGGAACTTTACGTAACGTAACGTTTTGCAGCACTTGTGTTTTAATTTTTATTTTTTTTATTTTTTTTTTATTTTAACAAATGTTATTGAGAAGACAATAAGTAACAATAAATATTACAATAATATTACAATAAATACTAGCAATAAGTTACGCCTTACAAATAAATTACAGTAAGAGAGAAAGCAATTATGAAGTTTGCAGTTACAAGACTTTACGATTTATGATGAGCCTTTTAAGACACCGGTAATATTATTTCTTATTATATAGACACGAGTGGTTTTACTGGAAAATAGACCACTCGTAAAATTCATACGAAACTACATCCGGGACCCGAGTGGCGTATTTTCCATATCCTCACTAGTGAGGATATCGATGACGTAATTTCCCGCTTTTGCATGGCTTTTTTGTGCGAAGCTGCCAAACGCCGGTTGAAAAATGGCGAGCGATAGATTCGTGAATTCACTTGAAGCTGACACGGAAATCGTTCACTGAGGACGGTAGGAAAATGCTAAAACGAAGAAGAAAACTTCATATGACTTAAAATTATTCAAGGAGTTCCTTGAAAGTGAAGACAAAAGGAGAGAAATTCAAGAAAGTCCAACCATCGAGTTGCAAGAGTTCGCGGATAAAGTTTGTGCTTTTGTGGTTTGTCTATATAATAAAAAACATTACACGGTGGCTTGAAGATATGTGCGCTCATTCGTAAAATATTGTTTTTACCACTCGAAAATAAAATTCATATCTTCGCGCCGCCGTGTAATATCCTCTATGTATTCTGTAAAGAAATATATGTTTCTTACATAGTGGCGCGGTACCACTCAGCGAATTCTTTCCAGAAAGACACAGCCAATGGGCAGTGCACAAATAAGTGAGAAATTGTTTGTTCGGTTGTCAGGGCAAAAAGGACAAAAAGGGGAATTGATCTTTTTCATTTTGTAGAATAGGCTATTGGTAGTGAGTATATTGTATATCACTTTAAATTGAAACACGGATAATTTGACTTCTTTTGTTGCACTAAAAGGAATTAAGTACACTTTACGGCATTGAGATGGATCAAAACCACATTTGACAAGTCTTTTTTCTGCCGTAGGTGGAGGGAGATTTTACGATTAATATTAAGCAGATTATATATTGTTTTGCACGTTAGGCTTTCAATAGTGGGTATGGATGAGGAGAGTTCTCCAGTTTCTAATTGTAGAAATTCTTTCCAAGGACGAGGTATTGCAGATAATAGCCCATAATATTGTAGAAAGTTGCAGTTTAGATGGAATTTCTGTTGGAAAGACTGATAAGAAAGAAAGGATTTATTTTGTTCCTCTAAAAGACTGTATACCTTCTGAATGCCGCCTTGATGCCAATTCTGGAAGTATACTGACTTTTATTTATTTTTATAAATGAATTTTAATTCATGAGTTTTAATGAATTGCTTGATACTACCACCCAATTGCGTTTCATGTTAAAATAATGAATCAAACCATTGACATAACAGGTTTCCATGGCAGCAGTAAAGCCTGTCAAAACACCCTTAATTTTAACTTTTGGTGCTTACTAACTAAAAAAATATTTCATTATGGCCTGGCTGTGAAGAAGACTACCGCTTCTAGATGAAATATAGGCTAATAAACATATCCTTTTGCTGTAGTACCGGCCTTAGAATCAGTTTGGTTTAGTTACACTTCAAGTGATTGTCTTGCACGTGCCACTGACGTGCATTTCTAACAAGAGTTCGGCAAAAAGCAGTAGCCAAGTGTTCTGTGGCTGCATTCAAACGTTTAAAAAACCCAGCTCGGTTACCCAATGTTTTTTACATTGAATCATTCTCAACATGTTAAGTACACGTACAGTAGCACCATTCTTAGAAAAGGGCTCAGAGCCCCATTAGATTTACAATAAGATATATTAGCAAGATAATAAATAATTTTGTAATACAATCGTTACAATTCTAAAAAAAAATATTTTATTAAGTTTGTTTATATTGAAGATTTTTAACTTCAATATCGATCAAGCTCAGGATAAGTTGGCGGCTTGTCTTTCCGCTTCATACATGTCAATAATTTACTTAACTGCAGAAACGACACAACTGTTTGAATGTGTCTTTCGCTGCTTGTCTGACGTCTCTGATCTTCCAGCAGTAAAGAATTGGGCTCAGAGACGAGTTTAAGTAAACTAAAGTCACTGTAGATAACCAAGAGATTTCAGGAATGTTTGGGAAGGCGGGAAATAACAAAATCCCCGATCGTCTGGGATTTCCCCGACATATGAAAACCAGGCTTTAGCTATATGAAAATACAGTCGAACCTGTATATAACGGCCCTGTATTAAGTGGCCACCTCTATTAAGCGGCCAGCTTTCAAAGTCCCGAGTTGTATTTGCTACTTGTATTAAACCTGTATTAAGCGGCCACCTGTATTAAGCGCCCACTTTCTGAAGTCCCGAGGGTGACCGTTATATACAGGTTCGACCGGCTGTATGTCAGTTCCCTGACGCACGTTTAAATTAAATTGTTATTAGACACACGCATGCATTAAGATTAAAATGGAAATAAAAGACTAGTTAATGAAGAAGTAAGTTTACCGTCATCCGTTTTTACAATATCTTTATTTTAGTCATAACATTGTTTTTATATTCACAACAATTACTTGTCTGTTTTCTCTTTGAATAAAAAAAGGGTGTACTGATTTCATTTCATAAGTTATAAAGCCCCGAACAAACGGTCACAACATTTGTCTCAACATTCTCTCAACATTTGTTGAGAGCCGATGCTGAGGCTGTTTGATACGCCATCTCAGCACAGTTGAGGCGAGTTTGAATTCATTTAAACTTTGTCTCTGTCGTTTGGCCAGACATGGTCTCAACATCTCTCGACGTGACTCAACACATGCTGAGAGAATGTTGAGACAATTGTTGTGACCGTTTGATCGGGGCTTAAGCTTGCTTATTTATCAGTTTGTCTTAATTGGGCCTTTTTACTGGTTCAATAGTCTTCATCTAATTTCTTACCATCGAAATTAAAACTGCGATGCGGCGGCTAGCTTGCGTCATTAGGTATTTGTGTTGACAAATTAATGTTGTTTTAACCAGCCATAATATGAAAGCAAATTATATTTTTACGTCTTCTTAGTAATTTCACTGCATTCAGTGATAAAATCGAGAGGTTTTCCTCTATAAAAAGTACATTCTGTGCTTTGTTTTAATAATCGAAAAGCTTATTGAGGTTGTTGATTATTTCAACCAGTGGTAATTGATACTCAGCACAGGAAGTTGGACTGTCAAATATTGAATTCACAATTCTTCTTCGAACGGGCGAAAAATTTCAAACGACATACATTAAAACCGGGAACATACCTACTGCCAATGCACTAAATGCTAACCAATATAACCAACACTAGCCTAATGTATTGGGGTGTTCGGGGTTGTTCCGGGATATTTAATTTGTGTTGAGTATAGAACCAGCTCATGATTATGGCAACAATTCCATGCCCATAATTGGAGAAATTAACTCACGTCCGCGTGAATGGACAATGTTGATGCACAATGTTCAATACATCAAACTGTCCACATAAATAGTGAATCGATATCTGTAACTCGAGTAGATCACTACTATATCATGAAACACATTTTGGATTTGTAACGCACCGTGTTCATTCTGAAAGTTCATTATGTGAATGATCTTTAGTCATCGACAGAATAAAACCGAGAGTCTTCTTATCAACGCCTTTTTATTTAAAACCATTTTATTTCTGAGATTGAAAGTTAGAAAGGAAAGAATTATAAAAATTCAGAGCAGAATAGAACACCTCAGTTAATTAATGAAAACCAAAAGGAAATTAATATTAACAAGGACCCGTTTATTCTTGCTAGAATTTATTTTTTACATAATCAATATTATTTTTTAACATGCCAAACACTAAACATTGTCGTTTGCCTTCTGTTAGCATTGACACAGAGTCGAGCATAATAGAGGCCCGGTGGTAAGGTAATGAAAACCATTGAAGATTAAAAAGCACCTGTTTATTTTAAAATATATATTTTTTCTAACTTGTTTCCATCATGCCTGTCTTGGTGCGAATCACTTTTTCTAAGACTAAACAATGTCCCTTTTTAACTAGTGCTAAATAATAAACTTCATTGTCATCGACGAAAAATCCATTAATTTCAATTTATAATACTATGCATTTTCTTTACGATATTCCTGATGACTTATTTTACAATCACTAGGCCTTTTTACGCCGTATGGCCCGCGTTTAGTCAACAGCGAAAACAACTTCCCTCCCTAGTACCTCCTATTGAAAAAAAAAAGCGGTGGGAAGGATTATAAGGATACTTTTTTTTAATATTATGATCTTTTTTTTTTAAGAACAGCTTAACGTTACCGTTTGTTTGAAACTTATCAAAATGACAAACAAGTAATTTTGATGCTGTTTATAATAAAATATGTATTTTTGTTATAGATCGCTGGAGTTCGAGTACACTCTTCCTCCATATTCATTAGTTAAACTTTCATTTGTACACCGAAGGAAACCTTTCCTCCTTTCCGGTCGGTTGGAAAAACTTGACCGACACATGAATTTACAATTTATTGTTAACTCATCGAAAAACGTTACTGCCTTGGACGACTTATTTATGTTTTATCGCGAGTTTTAGTATTGAGAAATCAATTAATTGTCATGGTATTTACTGCCGCTGTATTCTCCGTTGTGGTTCTTCGAGGTAACCACTCTCATACAAATCATAAACATTTGTTTTACATTAGACGAAAATGTTAGAGCTTCGCATAAGTTAAGTGGGTTACAGACATAGCTGTTATAATAACTGAAAATTCGGGTTTAGCTCATCACCCAACACAGTGATCTTAACTTAGAAACACTTCCCATGTAAACCTATACATATTGGTTCATCTGTATTGAAGTTTTCAAACCTGCAGAAGCAGCAAAACTGTTTGATTGTGTCCATCGCTGCTTGTCTCACTTCTTTGATCTTCCAGCAGTAAATGAATGGGTTCAGAGATGAGTTTAAGTAAACTAGTGTTGATGCAGCTAACCAAACGAAGTCAATTATTATTCCTTCTAACATAGTTAACAATAAGGAAGCAACAGTAAACGGAGTGAAGCAAGCTACTAACGCCAACTGCACCCAGCATATGCTAGACACAGTCTTCTTGTATCGCGCAATATTCAGTGGAATTCCTCCTCCGTTCGGTTGCCGTTGGTTAACATGTTCTTGTACTTGAGCTTGATGCTGTCGTAATCTGAGGTAAATCTTCAAGTATGAGAAGATTGAGGTTACAAGACAAAATATTACAAAGATAGCGGCTACAATATCGGTAATATGATAAATCCAAAGGTACAACAATCCACCTGAAACACTAATTAAGCAAAAACAAATTATAACTGCACGAACTCGCCTTAATGTTACAACGAGTCTGTATCTAAACCCCAATAACAGGGCGAGAAGTCTGTCCACGCTTATCGCGGTCGATGTTAAGATCGATACTCCACACAAACTATAGCTGGAAACAAAATTTCCCCTGATAAGATAGTTTAAGACATCCCTATTCATCCTTGTTGTACGAGCCATTAAAATGCTAGCAAAACAGTGGTTGAATAACAAGGCCTACACAAAGATCAGTGACTGCCAGGCATCGAAATAAAAGTTTAGTTGGCGGATGAAGAGAAGACTCTTTATGAAGTGCAAAAAGGATCAAAGCATTGCCCAGTGATGCGGTAATGGATAGAAAAATGTTCAAGGCTGATAGGAATGTCATTGCGCCTGTTATCCATGTTGGTGTTCTTGTTTGGTTCAGCTCGCTTGTGTAATTTCCGTCTTCAGTAATGTTCTGCATTGTCCTTGATGTTCAGGACGTCTTCAGCTTGTTTATTTTGCACAAAGAGTTTTTAGATAAATATATTAGAATTGCAGTTTCAATTTCTGAACAGATTGATGATTATCTGTTAAAATATCTGGCGTATACCATGTCCAGTTGTTCTTGATAACCATTTGTATTTTCTTTTGTATATTTTCATGCACGGTGTTTAACCATATAGTAAGAGGAAGTTGTAGAATTAGACTTTCAAATATATATTCGTCATTGTGTCTGTTGTCTTGTATTGATAATAGGTATGTCAGTTGCATGGTAATATTACCACGCTAGAAATGAGATATGCTAATGTTTTTAATACAAGAGATAATTGATCAGTCTTTATTATTTATTTACTTTTATAACTCCATTTTGTCCTCGATAAAAATGTATAATATCAACTGTATGTTCGTATCTATATAGTGACATAACTTTACTTTTTTAAATAATTATAGAAGCTAGACGAATAAGTGCTAAAGGAGGAAAATATGATAATAACTTTTGTTCAAACTAGCTAAACCTTATATAGGTAGGCATTATCTGAAGGCATTTTTTTTTTCAAAACGAAATACAACGACGGATCAGAAGTAAATAAAACTTGCTCATTGAAACATGGTATTCTGTCTGATTACTCCGTCCCCTTTGGATCTACTAATCGTAATGATGATATGTTACAAAAAACGATGACAAAAATTTAGAAAATCATCTGGAATGTGAAACGAATTTTCACTACTATCCTGATAATAATCGAATATTTATGCAGGATGACCCTTTCAGTACAACAGCACTGTTATCAACGGGGTCCTGCTAACTATTAATAAATACAAATTTAAAATACATATATACATAAGTTACAAAATTTTAAAATTTAAAAAACTACAATAAAAACCTTACAATAAAAATCGTCCAACGCTTTCCTAAATAATACCCTATAATTAATGTTTCTCAAACTTAAAGGCAGCGAATTAAAAATCGATGCACCTAAAAAATAAAAACTTCGGCGCGCGAATGAAATGAAACATGAATGATCATGGTTATTATTTAGCTATGGAAAAGTCAGTTTCGTAACACAAGTTTTAATTATATAGTTATTAGGACACATAACATGGAAATAAAGACTAGCTATTGTTAATGTAGAAGTGAGTTGACCGTCACCTGTTTTTCACAAGATCTGTATTTTAGTCATAACAGTGGTTTTATATTCACATAACATTGTATATTGATTTCATTTCAGAACACAGCGTTATTATTATTATGCAGTTTGCTAATTAAGTTATCAGTCTGTCTCAATTGGGCCTTTTTTGACTCGTGATTCAACAGTCTGATTCAAATCAAATGCGATGCGGCGGCTAGCTTGCGTCATTGGGTCTTTGTGTTGACAGATTAATGTTGTTTTAACCAGCCATAATATGAAAACAAAACTACATTTGGATCATATATTTTTTAACTCTTTAGTAATTTCACTGCATTCAATGATAAAATCGAGAGGTTTTCCACCATAAAAAGTTGCATTCCGTGCTTTGTTTTTATATTTGACTGAACAATAAAATATATATATATATATACTGAGGTTGTTGATTATTTCAACCAGTGGTAATTGATACTGAGCACAGGAAGTTGGACTGTCAAATATTGACTTCACAATTCGACTTCTTCGAACGGGCGAAACATTTCAAACGGCATACATTAAAACCGGGAACACACAACGAAACCAGCATTAAAATGTTCCGGGTTGTTCCGGGATGTTCCGTGGTGTTCTATGTTTCCTGTTCACGATTGTATTTGTCCTTGATTATAGAACCAGCTTAGTTATTACGACGACAACTCCATGACCAACATCTGGAAAAATTATTTCAGACGAAAACGTATGGATTTTTTCACATAACGGAACGATTGTTTCTCCATTTCCCAATAATGTTTTCTTTAACATGTTACAAAGCTTTTCAACACCCTTCAAGTCCTCTTTTCAGATTCAGCATCGCATGAGTTGCAAGCAGTAGGCGTATAAACAGTTGTTCTTTCCTGTTGGTTGAGTCAATTTTTTCAGACATAACTTCCCCTTTTATGAGCTGGTCCCAAATGTTAAACGGTTTGTCTTCACTTCATCGTACATCGGAACAAAGTACATTTATTTCAGTTTATTATACTTTATTAGACTGATAATAATTTATCTCATAACCGTTATTTCATTCTACATCGTTTGCGGGGTTAGTCAACAACGACAACAGCTGTCATATCTACATACTAAAACCGTTTCTTTGACTAATTAAAATACTACTTTATCCCGTTTATTGTTTTTTATGCGCATGCGCATTAAAAAACAATGAGAGAACCGTAAAAAATGTTAACACTTCGGGCGTTAGTCAAACTTCGGTGTTCCCCTGGGATTTCCCGAAGTGACACATCATCACGAGTGTTATTTCGTATCGTCATCGTAATCAATCTTTTAGGCCGAACAACCAACAGCCATAACGGCCATGATGCAGTGGATTTCCCAAAGAAGGGAAAATTTCAACCCTGCCATGCCACTCTGAGGTTTTCAGAAGAGAAGAGAAGATCAGACAATAGATAATTCGTGGAAACGTTTTTCTGTGAATGAACTGAACGCCAGCTGAAAAGTGGGCAGTGTGGGACTGCATGCCAGAGTCCGCGATCAATAGCGAATATCCAAGTCAACTTCTCTATACCTGCATTGACCAATTTTTGCTGTGACCTTTGGCTTGGAATTGTTTCGGGAAATCGTCATTGAATGGCGCCAAGGACCAAGGTAATTAGATTTCTATTGTTATGTTTATTACCCGACTTTTCGACTATGATGTTCGAAGTTACTCTGCTGGCAGGGTAAACATTGCCGTGTATCTTTCAGTTCTTTAGTAGCAGGACACTTTTGGGCTTTTATAGTTTAAAACGTACAAGCTTTTGGCTCGAAGCACAAGAACTTATATTTTAGCGTAAATTTAATTTGTTCTATTTTATCGTCATCAATCTCAGCGAAATATTCGTTACATACATCCCACTCCAAATGAAAATAAACCCTGTCAAAATTGCCTGTCAGAACGACAACAGGACGACTTTCTGGACTTTTTATTGCTAGAAAGCAAAACAAACCGGCCTTCGATCGATAAAGAACGAGTTCAGTTAAAACCAATGTTATGTCGCAGAGTTCGAGACATGTTAGAGTGCTGTGTAAACAACAAGGTTTTATAAGTTTAAGTTTATTTGTTTTCATTCTGATTTCTTGCGCTTTACTTGAATTTATAGTTAAAATCTCTATTTAAAAAATGCATTTCTTTCACTG
>MU827421.1:0-40533 GCA_029204205.1 Desmophyllum pertusum
CATACACCTATTTCAATTAGCGTTGTCGGATAAAAATCGGATAAAAGCGTAAAGCCTACAAGACAAGACCAAATGGTAGTCTGGGTATTCATTAGAATTTGCATATCGCTGGAAAAGAAATCTACACGTTTTTATTTCGCACGTGATGTATTTGGTTTGCCCCGAATTATATAATTTGTTTTTCCATGTTTTTTCGCTAGCTTATTCTGCTACAATTTAGTTTGGCTAAAAGTAGCTTACTTCTACAGGTTTAGAAAAAAAGGAAACGTTATAAATAATGTTTTACATGTTACTTCTCATTAGTATTCGGTGCGTGCAGCAGTTTTCTACTTTTACCCATGCTACCTTTCGGTCTTGTCTTGCGGGCTTTTAAAAACAATTCTATCCGACAACGTTAATTGAAATAGGTGTATATGTATATAGGATAAACCTATTTAGCTTGGTTTGTTTGTTGTCCTATTGTTACTCTGTAAAATAATAGTCAAACAACTGTATAAAGAATATCACGTGATATATGATCTGAATTGATCCATTTTTATGTGAAGTTATAAATGGGTCTTTTATCATTATTATCAGCATGGTAGTCAAGCGTGTAAATATTTTGGCGCGTAGACCAAAGAAAGACACTATAACTGGACCTAATAAACATCAGTCTATATTATCTTTATTCCGAGCTGCACGAATTGTGTACAGAAAGCTTCTGTTGATCATAACGTTATAGATAAAAAAATCGTGTTCGAGATGGTTTGCGCCAAAATATAAATTGGGTGCCCTGCTGTACTATCAAAATCACAAGAGTGATAAAAGGGTCGTAAAAACTGATTGAACTCCAGGCGACTGAATTATTTTCACGTGATAGCCATTTTGTTGACCACGCGATCGGTAAAATTGAACTTTCGATGATCGAATTCCAACTCGCATCCGTTCAAACATAAAAATTGCCTTCATGTCCTCAGATAATCGTTTTTTTTTTTTTTCTAAAACAGGACGTCTGAAACTTGCATATATAGGGTGAACTTGATGATTTTTATCCAAGAAAAAACACTAACAGAGTGCATCCAAGGCGATAGTTATTTAGTTTATCGATCGCGTGGTCAACAAAATGGCTATCACGTGATAAGAATACAGTTACCTGGAGTTGAAATTTGAAGTTTTACCACTCTAGTTTGAAAACCCGTTCAATCATTCCTCGTCAGTACCGCATCTTACTAGTACTTTAGTAAACTACAACACTGAAATACTTGAGCTTTTTCGCTTTGTGCACAGTTAAAATTCAGGTTTCGCCAGGTTTCGTCAGACAATAAAACAATTCTCATTTTAATGCAACATTCAGGTCTCTATTATCGAGAACCGACAACGAGAAACTGTTTGGCAAAATGTACTTTGTCTTCCGCGAGCGATCGCGCCAGTCTCACCTCCACTCTCGTGCCCGCGCTCTGTTGCACATAAGGCACGTTAGTTTATGTACATACTCTTATAATATGATTGACGATGAAAATCAACCACTGAACTTTTGCGAGGAGTTTGAATTGTAAAAGAATTGTTCCAAGATTTTTCGGACCAAAATATCAATTATATCCTTGTTGTATATTTTGCTATCTCTGTTAAAAATTTCAACTGAAACACCACTTGCAACTTCGGGGAGGGTTGATTAAAGACAATAGATATTCGATGAGATGAGATGATTTTGATAGCCGAGACATGGCACACGTCGACATACCCGGACTACTTTTAAACATAGCATTAGCCTTACCTGCAAAAGCTTGGAAGTTGTGGCACGGTTGAAGAAATAAGTCGAATGGTAGATTATGTTGAATTCGCTTTCTTTGTGATAACTAGCACTTAAACAACGTCATTGACAGCGTAACCCGCCCTAACCCGCCTACTTACTGAAAAACAATTTGATTGGACGTCATTTTAACGCGTATGTAGCTTGGTTTGTCATGGTTTGTTGCCCAACTGTTCAAAGCAGTGATTGTCAGTGTGAGCATTCGTAACTGCCACATGGACATTCCTTTTATAACTTTAATAGTACCAGTACTGTTCGGAACACAACTCTCAAATGAGAAAATTTGAATTACATTTACTTTTCTTCAACAACTGGCTGTATATTCTCTAGCAGTGAAATACCCGTTTTGGTAGAAAGTCCCGCCTTAGTTTCCAATACTGAAATAATTATAGCTAAGTGTTCCGCGAGCGATCGCGCCAGTTTACGTTTCAAGGCCGTTGGTTTATATGTACTTTTATATAAATATGATTGACGATGAAAATCAAACAGTGAACGTGCGAGGAATTTGAATTGTAAAATAATTTTTCAGATTTTTCGGACCAAAATATAATATCAATTATATCCTTGTTGTATATTTTGCTATCTCTGTTAAAAATGTCAACTGAAACACCACTTGCAACTTCGGGGAGGGTTGATAAAGACAATATATATTCGATGAGATTATTTTGATAGCCGAGACATGGCACACGACATACCCGGACTACTTTTAAGCATAGCATCAGCCTTACCTGCAAAAGCTTGGAAGTTGTGGCACGGTTGAAGCAACAAGTCGAATGGTAGATTATGTTGAATTCGCTTTTTTCAGGAGCCCATTACCCGGAGCCTCCATCTCCCATACTGATCCTGGGAGTCAACCCTGTCCCGTTTCATTTTATTTTTAGAACACCGCGGGGCTTACAGATTCCCGCGAACTCATTAGAATGCCCAATCAGAACAAAGTTATCGTTATACGTCACACGCCGGTGATCTCAGCTCACAGCGATAATAATGGTGGAATCGAGTGGAGACAGTGAAAGTTCAGATTGTTACGATTTCTTTTCCGACAGATTTAGTACATCATAGAACATTAGTGAGGAGCAAAGTGTGTTGAATCGAGCTAAAGGAAAAACGCCAGCAACGAAAGGTGACCGCGCGGCATGAACAAATAGAGTGGCAAAATACAATGTAGTCGATTTGCGCCGGCACTCATAAAAAAAAACCCGGGTCATAAAAACGGTAGAGAGCAAAATATTCGCACTTAAAATGCTATAGCATCAACCCCACTTTAAGAGGGGTTTGCAAGAAGAACATGTGCGTGGACAATCGACATAAATAGAGTGCTCAGAAAGCTAGACTGAGAAACTGGCATACAACACGCAAAACAATAAATCGATACGCGTGGGATATTTATGTTATCTTGCGTTGCAAGAACACCAAAGAACATCACACTACGAACAAAGGAGGAAACAAACATCGATTGATGCAAGAGATATAACCTTAGCATCTATCTAAACAAATTATTGTAGCTTCGTAAAGGACGAAAGCCTGACAGGAAATCAAACATGACCTCTGAGCCAATTTTTCTAGAAGTGTACACAGTCGAAGGCTCTACTCGAAAATCCTCCTCATAATAAAACATATATTGCGCGTTAGAAACACGCTTAAAGCAAACCTAACCTGCCAATGCAGACGCCTCCATCTCTGAAAGGCGTGCAGCCGCCTTCCAGGCTATTTTAAAGCAAAACCGAATTTTATAATAGAGAACCGAGAAAAATGTACAAAATGAAATGTCACGAGCTGTAGTCGCCGTGTAGGCCTGTCACCTTATTATTCTCTGCAGAACTGCTAGCTTTCTTTTCCTGGAGTCCTCTTCGCTGGATATCCTTCACATTTTTCGCTTCGGGTACAACATTAGTATCGTGTTTTTCGCTGCCACGACCGCTCGAGCTCGCACTTTCGCCATTGCCTCCACGACGGCCGAATCCAAATATTAGCCGCTTTATATGTTTCCCTGTTTTTACTGCTATGGATCGCGGAAAGACCCGAATCCTCTACAGAGCGCTTCATTTCGAATCTATTCGAAAGGCTTACATCGCGACAACACCACACAAGGAACACCACTCGAACAAGACAGACAAAGACAACTATCGATGAAAGTTTGGATCGCGCACCGCGATGTTCAAGATGACATTCATTCGCTTCCAGTTCAATCAAGTTGTTTATTAACTTCCAGTCAGCTAACAACCAGTTTCCCTCGGCTGTAAGAATAGGAACGGACGTAAAATTGTAAAGGAAAACGGACGAAGGAACCAAGAGTGGATTCCCCCATTTGGCCGCCATTTTTTTTTTTTTTTTGGTCTCAGTGGGAGGACGCCAGCGGTCAGCGGAAACAAGATAATTTCGCGGGAGATCAATTCTAAAAATAAACTGAAACGGGACAGGGTTGACTCAAGAATATAGTACGTATGGAGGCTCCGGGTAATGGGCTCCTGCTTTTTTATGATAACTAGCACATAAACAACTTCATTGACAGCGTACTCCGCCCTAACCCACCTACTTACTGAAAAACAATTTGATTGGACGTCATTTCGACGCGTATGTAGCTTGGTTTGTCATGGTTTGTTGCCCCATTTCAAAGCAGTGATTGTCTGTGAGCATTCGTAACAGTACCACTTGGACATTCCTTTCATAACTCTAATAATACCAGTATACAACTCGGCACACAACTCTCAAATGAGAACATTTGAATTGCCTTTAATTTTCTTCCAACTGGCTGTATTCACTATATAGCAGTGAATAAAGTTCGCCTAAGTATAATTTTATAGCTAAGTGACAGTTAATATGATTTAGAAGCTTAAGCCATTGTTCCATTGCCAACGCCCTAAACACAGGCCATCATGTCTCCCGCTTGCAATTGTTTTATTAGGGCCATTTATACGGTAGAAAATAAGACGCGTCTTATCTAAGACGCGACTTCTGAATAAGACGCGAACTGATCGTATAAATAGTACAAAATAAGCGTTCGTGTCTTATTTTAGACGCGACTTAATTAAGGCACGTTTTATCTTAGAACAGGGGCAGGGCTTCATGTATGAGCTGTATCAAAAATAAGACGCGAACCATTATACGTGATCCCCGCTTCGCGTCTTACATGTAGGACGCGAACGTATAAACGGTACAGTTCGCGTCCTATTTAAGTCGCGTCTTAGATAAGACGCGTCTTATTTTCTCCCGTATAAATGGCCCTATTGTTATACCGCAGACTACCGCAGACAATGGCACCGTTAGAGATACTATAGTTTTGAACAACTTAGCTTTGCGCTACAAAGTTGTCGTCTGTTGCAAATCGCGAGCAGAAGTTCAGTCTTGTCTTGCTGATTAGAAATTTGTCTACAATCTCTGAATAAAAGAGAATTGAATGAATGATATGCTCGAGCTCATTTCAATCAACTCCCTCCGGCTAGCTTTTAGTCAGCGGGTCACTACTGTTATATGCATCAATGATCTGATCATCTTTATTTCGTGAACAAAATAATTGGCGCAACTCACGCTATTTCACTCTAAGGACCTCTGACACAAAACTTTTATATTTTATTCAACGGATCTCCCGCTAAAGGAATAGTTGGTAATTGTAAAAGATTCATTAGACATGCACCCTACTATCTTCCATTTCGACCAACGTTTATAAGCCGTTTTTGAGTTTAGCCAGCGGAGCAGAACTTGAACTTGTTTGCACAGTTTGCGACACGTTAATTAATTTTGTACTATTTATACGATCAGTTCGCGTCTTATTTAAGTCGCATCTTAGATAAGACGCGTCTTATTTTCTCCCGTATAAATGGCCCTAATAAAACAATTGCAAGCGGGAGACGTTGGCCTGTGTTTAGGGCGTTGGCAATGGTACAATGTCGTAAGCTTCTAAATCATATTAACTGTCACTTAGCTATAATTATACTTAGGCGAACTTTATTCACTGCTAGAGAATACAGCCAGTTGGAAGAACATTAAAGGCAATTCAAATTTTCTCATTTGAGAGTTGTGTGCCGAGTTGTACTGGTAGTGGCAGTTCAGTACGAATGCTCACAGACAACCACTGCTTTGAAATGGGGCAACAAACCATGACAAACCAAGCTAAATACGTCAAAATGACGTCCAATCGAATTGTCTTTTCAGTAAGTAGGCGGGTTAGGGTGGGTTACGCTGTCAAATGTAATAAACCCCTCTCTCTTGATCTCTCTCGCTACTCAACATATCAATCATTTCCTCCTATAGTGTCGATGTATTTCATTTCATTATATAGCGAAAGAATATGTTTGCCATACACTTGATATTTGTCTCTACACAAATATATTTACCGTATGCATTTGATAAATCGACAGCAACCCTCAAATGACACATCCATAAATTCTTTCCCTCCCTCCCCTCCCTTCCTCTCCCCGCCAGTCTATAACTAATGACTGGTTCCACTCTTGCTGGTTCCTAAGTTACCACTTTACAAGTTTTTGTACTTTCATAGAGTGTTCTCTTGGTAAGAGAATCAGACAGGGATTTTTTTGGTCGATCTTTGGTGACTGGGTGGATTCCCTATGCTACCGCCGTCCGTACGGAACTCACTTTATTTCATAGGTACTGAGATTTATCCACGGAAATCGTAGTGAATAAAATTCGTACTGATTCTAAAAGTAGCCAATCAGGAGAACGAACGGCAAAATTTCACTAGTGAAAAAACATCGTTCGTCCAATTAGCAACGCGAACGATGAAATTTCACTAGTGATGAATGAACGTACTGCGTTGAACGTCATCAGACAACGTTGCACAAAAATCGCGCGCTTTGTAGAAATGGCCGATGAAAGATTTGTGTCTGATTTGTGCTCTGTCGAAGAGTTCATTTCGGAGCAAGAAAACAAGAGTACTCTTCAAAAACTCAACGAGATGTAAGATTGCTGGAAAGCTTTTTGAAAACGAAGGATGACGAGAGAAAAATCAAAGATATCCCCGCTGTTGAGCTCAACGAATACATCTGTCAGTTTATCATCTCAGTCCGCACTAAAGATGGCAATGAATACGAGCCGACTTCGCTTCGAAGTTTAGTGGCCAGCTTCGAACGACACTTGAAAAAAAAGAGCTATTCTGCAAGTATAATTAATGACTTGGTATTCGACAAAGCCAGAAAAGTTCTTCAGTCCAAACAAAAACAGCTTAAGAAGCAAGGAAAGGGAAACAAACCCAACGCATCGGTAGCTTTGACAAGCGACGAATTGAAACATTGTACGAGAAGGGTTTACTCGGTACATGCAGTCCTGAGGCACTTTTAACACACTATGGTTAAACAACAGTCTTCACTTTGGCCTCCGTGGTTGCAAAGAACATCGTGAAATGTGCTGGGGGGATGGAAAGCTACAGAAAACAGCAAACGGAGTCGAGTATTTGGAGTTCAATGAGAGACAAACAAAACTAGAACTGGATCAGACTGCCGCGATGTCCGAACAGTACCACCGAAAATGTTTGCGACCGATGGAACTGAAAAAGATCCTGTTGTGGTTTACAAATTCTTTGCTGAGAAGAGACCTCAGCAAATGAATCGAGAAGATGCTCCCTTTTATCTCGCTGTAAACAACGGTTTGAAGGCAGAGTCGCTTGTAACAAAAGGCTGGTTCAAGTGCAGTGCTGTTGGTGTAAACCGGCAAACTCAACGGGTTAATGAAAACAATGGTTCAGAAAGCAGGGATCACCAGTTGAAAACAACAGGCTTCGAAATCACAGCGGCAGAAAAACCATGATCCAGACGCTAAGTGAACATGACATTCCACCCACGCAAATTGCACAACTATCTGGCCATAAGAATTTGAAGAGCATAGAAAACTACAGCAGTGTGTCGACGAAACAGCAGATGCACATGTCAAAAGTGCTAAGCAGTGTTACGGCCGGTACCACATCTTTGTCTTCATCTGAAACAGCCATTCCCGGTCCCTCGACCTGCGACTCCCAGAATACCGGTAAGCAGGCCATGGCATTATTCAGTGGAGCCGTCATTCAAGGCGGTAATTTTTCGATTAACATAAATACAGTTAATCAGTCTCCGACGCTTACGACAAATCCATGTAGTCCCGCAGCATTGTCAAAATGGAAACGACTCAGGCCTTTGGAAAGTGACTCTGATGATGAGTAAAAACGGATTTGTTTTCATCCAGTAAGCTTCATTTAACTTGTTTGCTGCTTTGTCATTGTTTATAGACATTGACTATTTCTAAAAAACGAGCTTTTGAAAATGTTTAAATGTTATTAAGCTCAAGCCGTTGCTAAGTATTTTCAGAAATGTGAACGATTTTTTATAGTTGATCATCGCACGAAATAAATTTGAGTACCAAATAAAAAAAGTTGATTATTACACGAAATAAATCTCAGAACCTATAAAATAAACAAATTACACCATGGAAAATGCTTTGTACGATTTTTATTCACTCGTTGAGGTGTATCAGAAAACTCATTCGTTCGCTGCGCTCACTCGTTCGTTTTCTGATACTTCTCAACTCGTGAATAAAAATCGTACGCGCGCATTTTCCATGAAGTAACCTCTATACACATCATTATAGAATGTCTAATCTAAATGCTGTCCGGCAGTGCTTGTAACGGTTACCATGGCTACTAGACTACAAACGCCTGAAAGAAATAAATAAATTGAAGAGAAACATTCAGAGGAGAAAATAAATAATAATCACAGAAGTGGAAAGTACTGTGAAGGTTACATATTCCCTGTATTGTCTCCCCTCCTTTCCATCTTCTGAAGTAGTATGAGTTTTATTGTCAGAAAAAAAGTATTTAGAGTACCATACGTTACATTTTTACAGCTGTAATTATACCGTCCCAACCCTAATCCCACCTGTGTCATGCTTTCGATATATTTCAAGCGAATCTACCATGTTGTCTTTGTATTACCTTTGGTGTTCACTTGACCACTGGACGGTAAATTAATATTAACTTTAATTTACGGCTTGCTCACAAGGCGATGAACTTACACGTTTCAATGACTAGGTGCAGCCACAATCTTTTAGACATTGCTGATCGGGACACACGCTCCGGCATTCTGGTGCACACGGCGCCGGGTCTTCGAAAACATCCGCCTTTCTCTCATTATTTGTGACATCGAAATCCCTGAGTGTGTTCCATGGCCACCCGACACTAATAAGATATAAATTAGAATACAAATGCTTCATTATGTGTTATTTTATTTCTAAAAGCTAAAAATCTAAAACAAAAACTTAAGTTACTGATATTTTAAGTTTATGGCTAAAAGCACTATGTTAATTTCAGACACTTTGATTTAACCGCTTGGATTTTCCTTTGCCAAAAATTGGTCTATTTTTTTCCCTGTATATTTTATTGCTATTTTTACGAAATCACATTTCAATCATTTGTCTTTATCTTTGAAACATGTAATAAGATTGGTGCAAACTTGTTTTTTTTTTTAACGTAAAGTACCCACTTGTTTGTTGACTGTATTGCCCATGTGAAGTTTTCTAAACGAACAGAAAAATATTCATACGCAATAAGAATTAAATGGACAGAGAAACGAAGAAAGGAAACGCTTAGTGACCCATAGTTATTGCACGAAACAGCAAGCAACTCTCGGGCGATCAACCGACTCGGAGTCTGAATAACTTTTTCAATTTATTAGCATACACTATCTGAATACAATGCGCGAGGCCTGATGCCTTGATGATAAAGTATGGAGCCGCTCAAAGTTAGTTTGTCATTTTCTTTCAAATTTGAGATACGTTATCAAGAAAAGTCGTGTGGTGGACGATTGAAAGATAATTTAGCTCGCTTTTGTTTGAAAAAGTGTAATAATTGGTCAAAATGAGCAGTCCTAATTAGCAAATTTAATAAGTAATTAAATATTTCTTCCAAAACTCAACGGTGCCCGGCTAGCTCAGTCGGTAGAGCATGAGACTCTTAATCTCAGGGTCGTGGGTTCGAGCCCCACGTTGGGCGACCAATATTTTTTTCTTCTTTTTTCCCCCCATCTTTATATAATTGTTTATTTTTTTTTTCGTTTGACCCAAAATTATGTGTTGCTTTCAGTTGTTTTTAAATTTTTTATCAAGAATACAGTTTGGTTTTCGAGCTCGAGCGATTATTCGTGTTTGACGGAGCTATATCTGGCTTTACGTTCTACATGGGTGTATAAAAAAATGCAGACTTATTTCTCGTCTCTATTAAACTTGCCACTGAAATCGTCCATTCCGTGACGAAAACTCGCTACTTTTATTTCGAACAGATTTTTGGCCGCAGACATTTGTCTGCCTCCTCCACAGGCTTTTCGCGAGAGGCTCTGTGCGTGCTTGCGAGCGACTGGGGACGAGGCAGGACATTTCCCAGCGTATCACATCGAACGTTCGGAAATCGAACTCAATCGAACGATTGAGTTCGATTTAGTTCGGTCATCGAACGAAATCGAACTCACAAAAAAATCGTTCGATTTAGTTCGATTGAGTTCGATTAAAATTTCGTTCGATTTCGTTCGATGTGATACGCCGGACATTTGTAGCTGTATAAAATCGTCGCAACGATCACTAATTGTCGTTTTCACAATACCTCAAATCCCCGGATTAAATACTTGCCTAGCAAACAACATAGATTTTCGGCGACTGACTCGTATAGTCCGTCTACTGGCCTGGGCGGCCTGTTCCTGACTTTCAGCGTGGAGAAAACGTTGAAAGTGGCGAGCGCGTGACGTTGTCGCGCAACTCGTTTGTTACGTAATTTTATTCGCGCGCGCGCAAAAGTTACTTTTAATTAATATTATATTTAAAAAAACCTTATGGGTTAAAATGGCTTATTTTATTGATATGAGTTGTATCATGAAATAACTTAAAGCTGCTTTATTCAACTTATCTTGCTTAGAAATTCAATTACAGCCTTGTACGTTTTCTCAGTCATAAACGAGTTTTTCCACTCCAGTGTGAACAAATAATTTGATTGAATAATTAATATGACGTATGAAACTAAATTAATCACTTATATATAATAATTAGTACTCTGGATTCTCCTTTGTGGAGAGCAAACTCAAGTGCGCATACTGCAACAAAACAATATGATTTAAATTTCCGATTTTTCGCAACTCCAACTCTGCGACCATGCCAACAATCTTAAACTGAAGTTCGGCAAGCTGCAGCGCCTATTTCGCTACTTTCGCCGCATGTCGGCATCGTCCAATGAAAACAAAGAACACGAGGCGACGGACGAGTGCGGGAGAAACAACGACAACTGCCAAACGAGTCCCGAAAACGTGCACCGCGATGATGAAAAGGGAAAAACAAACGGAAATCAAGGATCCCGGCCTAAGGACTACTTACCTAACTTGCCGCGTCAGGAACCTTCTGACAATGCTGGTATGGTTTTAGCCGCGTATGGCTACGTTTTAGGAGACTCGCTGGGTAAAGGCTCGTACGCAGTTGTCAAAGTGGCATTTTCCAAGAAATTGAAGCGGCAAGTGGCCATCAAGATCGTCATGAAGAAAAAGGCGCCGCAGGATTACATCACGAAGTTTCTTCCGCGCGAGATCTCGGTCATGAAACAACTCAGCCATCCTAACATCATTGGACTTTACGAAGCCATTGAAACGAGCACTCGAATTTACCTCGTGATGGACATGGCGGACGGCGGAGACTTGCTCGACTACATTAAAACGAACGGTGCGGTGTGCGAGCCCGAAGCGCGCAAGTTTTTCCGCCAGCTGATCGACGCGTCGGAATATCTTCATAATCTGGACGTTGTGCATAGAGATCTGAAATGCGAAAACATTTTACTGGATCGCAACAAAAACATCTTGCTGTCAGATTTTGGTTTTGCGAGGACTCAGCCCATTGAATACGATACTGGTAAAAGGAGGCTCAGTTTGACGTTTTGTGGTTCTTATGCTTACGCGCCGCCTGAAATTCTTCGCGGTATCGCTTATGATGGGACTCGCTCGGATGTATGGAGTTTGGGAGTTGTGTTGTTCACCATGTTATGCGCGAAGTTGCCTTACGATGACTCAAACCTCAAGTTACTATTGGAACAAGTAAGAAAAACCATGATGGTGTTTTTTGTAGTGATCATTTAATAACATTTTGATTACTGAACGCGCTTTCTGATTGGTTGTGTAGTTGATTTGCATGACGTATATCATTTCATTTTGTTGGCTTTATCAGTTTATAAACGAAACAGAAAACGGCCACTTCTTGTTTGCATAGCCTGATACAAACAATCAAGAAAGTTGGGAAAATTCGAAAGTATTTTTTTAATATGTAAACCCTCGCATGCAGCTCGGGTTTACATAAACTTTCGAATTCTCCCAAATGCCTCTCCTCTCTCAGGCTATGTATTAAAGCACGCACGCAAGCACGCCATTTCGGCTCAACCTCATTCCCAGGGTCTACTCCGCTTTCAAGATGGCGGATGGGCGCGGAGAAGCGCCCAGCCGCCATCTTGAAAGCGAAGTAGACCCTGGGAACGAGGTTGCCTTCGGCTCCGTTTAGCTGTCCCAGCTCGACTTGTAAAATGAATATAATGTTCAGCTCCACAATTGTTTCGGATCTTCCCATTTTGAGCTAAACCATTTGCACAATTTTCCAGAATATGTAAAACTTTAGAAGAGATTATGCGAAGATTAATCCGAATAAATCTTTGTCTTGCTCTCTTTTCATTCAACTTACTAACTGAACACCGCGCCAGCAGTTTTTGCCGCCGTTTTCATACAAATCATGCCCATTTAGATGGAACTGACAAATCAATCAGTCGATTTATAACTTTTGAAAAAGTAATACCAGTTAGTGAAGTATTCAATAAAACAAATAATTAGAGGGAGCGACAAAATGTTCTTCTCAGCGATAAAGACATTTGTACACGTCATTTTATGCATGCACGGCCGTGCGTATATTGAGTTATGGATGCACGCTCGCGCTATTTAAATAGATAGATAGCGTGACTCTGCTGGCTAGCGCCATGTTATAATGCTATTATGTATTCGACCGTGTGGGATTCAGTTGGACTATGTGATGCCACGGCTCAGACCAAACTATAACATTCTATGATGTTTTCTTCACACTGCTCATTGTATAAATTAAACGGGTGGAGTAAAATGTTCTTTACTACATTTCAGCCTGAGGTATGTTCTAACATATTCTTAAGTTTTAGCCGCCTTTTTCAGCCTCACGTTCTGATAAAAAATGGTTCTTATATAAAAAAGCGAATGTAAGCGACGACACCGATGAGCCATCTGGCTATGATTACAGGGGCGGATCCAGGAATTTTTGATAGGGGTGTGGGGTTACTAAAAGGCGCGAAGAGAAGTGTTTGGAGGCCTCCCCCATAAAAGTTTTGAGATTTCAGGCTCTGAAAAGCCTGTGCAGTTTGGTGTATCCTGGAGATGGTTTTGCTATGGATAATGGAGAAAGCAAAAAACTTCTCAGGTCTGGACCCACCCGACTCTCCCTCTGGATCCGCCACTGCCTTACCACCCGTTAAAGCATAATTTCCTGGCTGTTCGAGCAGACCAATCACGTTGGAAACATACACTTGTTCTTAGTTTTCTTTTTAATCAGCTCTGTAAACCAGAGGCTATTTTTCAAAGGTTGTCGGGGATCTCACATCTCGCTGTGATTGTATTTTAGGTTTCTAAGACAGTCGTTTTTCCCAAGAAGCGAAAAGTATCCGATGAAGCCAAACACCTCATTTTAAAGATGCTTTGCGACGAGAAGGAAAGGATTGACATCCCAGGGATAAAGAATCACCCATGGTATGCAGGTAAGAAGATGAACGGGTGGCTGAAGGAATGCAGGAAGAACGAGGTCCTCGTTAAGGATAAATCACATGACTCGGGACTTGGAAATGAAGCTGAAGGCGTTACTCAGGACATGGAAGCAATCAATGAATAAGACGCACATGGGAGTGTCCATGATTGACAACATCTGCCATTTTCAAACAACCAGGTTCCTGAGAGATACGGTTTGGTCCAGCGGAATTATAACTAGGGAAATGCGTGTCTCATAAGAAAGGTGGATGTTGACTTCGTGCATAGTGGTACCCGATTAAGGAAAGGAAACGTAGCTAAGAGTTGTGATATGTACAGGGTAAATGAGCAAGCGGTCCATGTGCAGTTGACCTTCAAGTAAGACAATCATCGAATGAAAAGCTGTATGTGACACTAAGTAAGAAAAGGAAACTCAGGCAATGTAAAGCTGACTACGACAATTCAATGGGAAGAAAGCCAGCTTTGACAGAAAATTGCAGGAAATCTAACTTAAATGCCGAATTATGTGATGTAAATCTTAAACATTCCTCATCTGATGCCAATAAAGAGCATTCATCCTTACCTCCAGCGATTGTCCAACAGAGCCAATCAATCAATCAATCAATCAATCAATCAATCAATCAATCAATCAATCAATCAATCAATCAATCAATCAATCAATCGATCGATCGATCGATAAACCTCATTCATTCATTGATTAGCCTTGATTAAACTATCAATTAATTAATTAATTCGTTCGTTCGATCAAACAATCGAACATAATAGAAAATATGGTATTTTGCAGGGAATATGGTTTATCGATACGCCTTATCATACATAACCTGCGAACCCCTCCCACGAAAAAGAGTAGAATCATATACACTAAACACAACCGAAATAACTACTAAAAAAACAGCTTTACTATATATTCCGTTTAATCATATCAATAACTGGTTGTTAGCAAGCCTTATTTGACAAATACCCTGTACGTTGTACCATAGTTAATAGAGGGAAATGGTTATGAAGCCCTGCAAACTTTAAAGGAGCAAACAAAGATGGCAAGATTTATGTTGAAAGGTCCACGACCGTGCACAATCTTTTGTTTTGTGCTCATACACTATGCATGAATTACGTAACTGAAACGTTTCTATTGGTTAGTTCGACGCCCTCAAACGCGACTCCAGAGACAAACGAACTAACCGAAAAACGGCCGCGTGTAATGGACAATTGTATTGACTGGCGGGCCCGACGAAACGCTCGTCTGCGGACGACCTAGTTAGTTAGGTTAGTTGCTTGAACACACGTAAACACCTATTGTATTTTGTCAAATTTTGTATAGGGTCAAGGCCAAAAAAGCGAACAAAAAGATATAACAAAGAGCTTTGCCGGGCTTCATAACCATTTCGCTCTATTAACTATTATTAATTTCGCTCTTGCAATTGGAAGAGGACAAGACAATTCAGACTGTTTGAATGCCACAATAATTGAGCATTCGAGAAGTGCTTGCTGCAGCCATCAATAGAAAAACACCCTAGATACCTTCCTAAGCTTTTTTCGCTCTCGACTTAATCGAATATAATAAGGCAAAACCTATGAGAGGTCTACTACATCGTGATTATATTTTTTCTCTATTATTGGACCTTCTGTTATAATGAAACCTTCAAAAGCGGTCATGATCATACTACTGACTCGAAGTCGACAAACAGCACCTCGACTATTCAACACTTGGGTAATTACCTTACTTAGAGCGGTTTTCAATTTCAAGAGTTTACCAAAACGAGACAAGGAATAGAAGCACTACATGTAACTGGGGCCAAGCGCAGAAAAAAAACTTGTGCGACCAAGTCATGATTGGTTTTAATTTGACATCTGATTGGTCAACAAAGTGGCGCGAGTTTTTCGAACCAATCAAAAGCAAAGCAAACGCATATTACTTGAAATCGAAACTAAATCGAAAACCGCTCTAGCTACGTTTAGTTAGTTAGTTAGTTAGTTAGTTATTTAGTTAGTTAGTTAGTTAGTTACTTCCTTAATTACTTACAATAGCTAAGTTACATAGTGACGTAGTTTAGGCCCAGTTCAGACGCAGTACTTCACATGATGAGCGGAATCGAATTCGATGAATTAAGTTTATGTGAAGTACGGCGTCTGAATCAATTTGGAACGGCTGATTGAATTCGGATCAGCTCAGCCGTTCTTCCCGTCTGGCTCAGCCGGGAATAACGGCTGTGGACCGGCTTTGATTCAGACACCGAACTTCACATGAACCGAATCACATGCATAAATTATTATAATGTATTTTCCAATATAACAGTATTCGTGATTGGTTGAAAAGCTATCCCTGACTGTTGACGTGGCCAATCAACAAGAGTCACGCCATATTGCCGTTGGGGTTCACGTTCTTAAAAAAACGCAGAATTGTGTCATTTCACGTTGTTGTTTTGCAGCCGGACGGCTAGGAAGCTGTACTCATGCGCAGAGCCTATTGTACTGTTAATTAAACCTATTGTTTGGTGATGTTCGCGTTGCCGTTGCCAATATTTTCATAAACTCCTTAGAGAGAGTGATTGAATTCCTCTAAATATCACAGAGGCTTTCGTGTTTTACAAACTACTTGTTTTCTCGAAAGATTATTTAATAGCTTTATGTTTCACCGCTGACCCGAATGCGCAATTTCCCCCTATTGAATTATGGTGGCTCATCTCAGTTTTGCAAGGGCATACCTTCCCGAATTTGAACGGCTGATACTTCGCTGTCAGAGCACCGTCTGACTAGCTACTTCACCACTTTACTAGAAATAGAATGAACTTTCCAAAAACGTAGTTTTGATTGGCATCGGTGTTACCATAGCAACGCAGCGATGACGTCATGCATTTTACATATGACCATTTTTCTCTCCATCTAGACGTAAAATTTAAAAAAATTATATGAGAGCGTTTTGGAATAAAATGCGGTTGAATATTTTCATTAAAAAAATTAAATATTCACCTTACGTTTGTTTAATTCGTCGATACCAATGTCTTCTTAACTGATTGAGGTAATGTTTTTACCACATATTATACCTGTGACATAGGACTGTTTTCTGTCAGAGTTTCTTCGAAATTGCTTCATTCGATTTCATTTCATGTAGACAGAAGTAATCCCTGCTAGATTCGCATTTTACTCAACGGAGTAACATATTTGTTACGGAAGCTGTAATTAAAAAACTAGTCGATAATTAAAATTTTTTTTGATGCGACGTTTAACATCTATTACGCTTTATCTGGAATTTTCAAGTGGATTGAATCATTTTAAGGGTACGAAATAAAAATAAAAATACAAACACGTTTACATTCATCCGCACAATCGTTTTTGCTATATTATTTGTTGACAGCTGATCTCTTTCAGAAATTTATCTTTTGTCTATATTCAGGCATATTTGTGTACGCCTACGACGCTTGCTTGCAAGGTTTCGTTGCTCCAAAAACGCGATTATTCTAGGGAGGCGATTATTTCAAATATTTCCATCAGGGGGGGAGGGATTTATTGAGGGACAGCTATTATTCGAGGAACTACGGTATATGCAAACCCAGTGCAATAGAAACAACAGCCCTTTGATTGCTAGCCTGTTCACAGACGTTCATTTTTTTTTTCGTAGGATATTATCTTACGAAAAAAAATGAACGTCTGTGAACAGGCTATTTGACCGGCAACCAAACCACTTCGAAGCGTAGTTTATTTAAAAAATCGTTGGCGGTAGTGCTGAATATTGCAACAGATTTCAGTCTTGGCTGTTGAAACTCTGGCTGCTTCATTTGGGATCCACAGAACAAAGAGCAAGTTTCTTAAGACTCTACTGTTAGAATATTTACTCTAAACTTAATCACTCCGATCATCGTCGTGTACTGTAGTGGCCGATGTACTTACTCTAATTGCTCGATAGTAAATACAGAACATTTTGCAATAATGTAAATTAACCACCTGATTTCTGAGGGGGCACACTACTTAAAATCGCGACATTTTAACACGTTTATTCGTATACTGAATCAGCTAATAGCATTAAAGTAAATAAGGCCCAATTTATACGTCGCAGTGCAGTCGCATCGAAAACTCACTGAAATGCGGGGTATAAATTGGGCCTTCAATACGAGATGTTTCTAAATGATGCTTTTGCAAAAAATAAACGACTTGCTTAGTTTTCAAGTTAGAATATAGAGTAACCATTACAAATTAATGGTAATTATAATAATAGCTGTCTAGTATATGACACTCAAATATAGTGGAACAGACATTTGAATAGTAGGGAAAGCTAATCCATTATAACACGAAAATTATCATGGCGGCTATTGTGAATTAAGCCAAGTGAACACCAACATTGTTGCTCGTACCACAATAAGGTACAGCGGCTTCGTGTATCAAACTGTGTAGCTTGCTTGGTGGTGAATAGCAAAGGATATCCAGAATTTGAGTAGCTAATCAGAGCGCGCGAAAAGCACGATTCACTAGTTAGTATATACTGAATAATCTATGTTTCTATAGTATATAAATCCTTGGCTCCAGTTTACCGTTTTCCATTCTGATTTGGATCCCAAAAAATCAGTCTTTAGTGTCCAGCATTAAACACAGCGGCCATGACACTAGCTGTAATCAGCAGCAGAGAAGCTTGTACAGACATGGCAAGCCCTGCAGGTATATGTCGATTCCTAGAAATAAATCATAGTATTGAGAACTTTTAACTGTTATGCATCAAAAACTAATATAAAATTAGAAAAGGTAAATGTGCTTTCCATGAACAAAAACAAAAGATATAACTGGTATGTACAGGGTGTAACAAGTCTTTGACCATTTTGATTTTGCTCTAAATTCGATTATAATCGGTCAATTTCATGTTAATTTAGAATTAAAGAAATTGAACTCATCACAAATTGTCTGGTTGATTCAATTTTCGATTATCCTTTTTCTTGAGCCGAAAAGCTTGGTCAGCGGTATTCTTGGTTTCCAAGATGGCGGCCGCCACTCGTACGTTGTCAAGTCGTGAAAATTGTGCCAAAATTCTTAAAATTCAAGAGAGAACAGAGTTAGTTTCGCTATATAAAGAATATAAAGAATACCTGCACTTGCAAAAAGGTTTAAACGCAGCCAAGAATGAGTGAAATATTGGATTTCCCGAAGTAAGAGAGAGAAACGTACTTACAGACCGGCCAAGGAGTGGACGGCCTAGCAAGCTCAAGTCTGCCAAAGCGACGAAATTGCTGCAGAAAGCAAAATATAAGCGAGGGAATTCAACACGTACAATAGCTAGAAAGCTTTCCGCGAGTGGAATACATGTTTCCCACCAAACAGTGGCCAGATCTCTAAAGGCAAGGGGATGGAAGCCATTGAGAAGGAAGAGGCAACCATTGCTCACCAAACGACAAAGACAAAAGCGCCTCCAGTTTGCCAAAAATCACAAAAATCTGACAGAAAAGGACTGGGAGAACTTTATCTTTTCGGATGAGGTACCATTTTTCCTTTTTAATCGTCCAAATCCTCAAAATGATGTAGTGTGGGGTTCTCAAGCATCCCAAGTGCCAGAAGTACCTCAAGTAAAGAACAGCGCTTACGTCATGGTCTGGGGGGGCATGTCTGCGAGAGCTCTCACACGGCTACACTTTATCCCGCCTGGAAAAACTGTGACAGCCAATTATTACGTGAACACTATACTCGAAAAAAACCTCAAGCATTGCCTAAATCGTCGCCGAACTACAGGCAGTGTCACCGAAAACAAGATGGTGGAGAAGGTAGGCAGCCTCACCTTCCAGCAAGATGGCGCCCCAGCCCACACGTCAAAGCTGGCCCAAGAATGGTGGCAGTGACAACTTGCCAAATTTCATAAGGAAAGAGGAGTGGCCGGGCAATTCAGCAGACCTGAATCCCATCGAGAATCTGTGGTCAATTCTCAAAGTAGAGGTCTACAAAGGTCAAGAACCTTCTACGATGAAGGCTAAGCGCAAATTGCAGAACGCCTGGAACAACGTTAGTCAAGAAACTCTTGAAAGCTTGGTACATTCGATGCCTAAGAGGATAAACGCAGTACTAAATGAAAGAGGAGGACATTCGGGATATTGAGTGAAAGTTTGATGAGAATCATCCATGATTATAAAATGTTGTGACCTTTTACTTTTGGTCAAATACTTTCGTTACACCCTGTATACACCACTAAATACCTTGGTGCTTCTACGGTTTTTCATAATTTCTTATTAGCTATTCTTGTAAAAATAACAACAACTAAAACGTTTCTATCATTTATGGCCTTTGCTCAAGTCAATGGCGGATCCAAGGAAGGAGTCTGAGACCCCACCTTTTTTTCAGTCAGGATTGTTTTCAATCCTTGCATATAAGTTTGAAACTGCAGACACTAGGTGCGCACTAACCGGCCGATTATTATGATAAGTCTTGTCCTGTTCCTGTAACGTATTTCTGCTTCTTCCAGAAAGAGACATTTACTCGAGAAAGGATGATCGACACACAGAATATGGAGCACGTCACTGTTAAATCAAGAAAACAAGGAACTCGATCAATGTTTGCTTGAGTTGTAGAATAAACATATATACACCTCTTTCATAAATGGCCGCCCAGCAATTTTTTGAATAACTGAAGAAAATAATTCAATAACGAGAAAGATCATGTCAAAATGATTCAATATGTGTACCTTTAAGGTCATGTTCCTATTTTGGGGAGAAGTTGTAGGCATTTCAATTTTTTGCACAAACATGAAAACGAGGTTTGTTAGACCAGGTTTTGATTTCCCATACAAATGTCGTACATTTGAAACAAACATAACTTTGTAGCCATTAAACCAAAACCGCTCAAACCTCCCAGGATAAAATATTTTGCAGTGCTTGGTAATGCAATAGCATCAATATCCTTGAAAACCTTGCCAGACAAAAAAAATTGCTGGGCGGCCATTTATGAAAGAGGTGTATAAATAGAGGTTATTCAGCGGAAAGTTGTGTAATACGGCTGGTATTTTTACGAGTCAGTTTTTATTTTTTCGAGCCTTTAGGCGAGAAAAAATAAACACTGACGAGTAAGAATGCCCAGCCGTATTACACAACTTTCCGCTGAATAAATTGTTTATTATACGACATAATATCTTTCCTAAAATATAGGCTTTCAACAGTGTTTCCCGTAGCGCGCGGTCAGGGGGACTGAGACCCATGTAATACGGTCTCATATCTGCGCTCGTCTTTGTGCGTATCCGCACTCTAAAATGCTATGTCGTATAATAAAGGATATTACACGGCGGCGTTAAGATATGAAGCCACGTAATTTTATTTGTATTATATAGACAAAACACGAAAATTAAATAATTCAAAGTAAAAATGACAACCGTGCAAAAGAGAAAGTGCCCGCTCTGAATTCAAAGTTATCTAACTTAAAGAGCATTCAAGCAATCGTGGCCAAACTTTGTGACTTTTCCTAAAGATTATCTGGAAATATTTTGGTGTGTCAATTGTTCGATCACGTGACTTAACGTTTCCATGGTAACCACGTTTTGACAGGTCATTTTACCCAAATTTGGTGTTTTCAGTTTAATTTTAAGTCATGAGATTTTCGCTTTTTTGAAGAGTTTCTTCCAAAATCTTTACAGTTTTACATTCTTATATTTTTTTCGATTTTTTCCAATCAAATTTCGAGATTTTCTAACATTTCTGAAAAATCTTGAAATCCAAGATGGCGGATTTGTTAAATGTATCTGTCATTTTTGCGTGTATAACGTCATGATTTACACGCGACTGTCACTATAATAAACATTTTTGGATGCTTTAATTACACACCATATAAGATTCATTTTCATAGCGTGAATAGTTTTGGAGATACATAGGATAACGGATCGCTTACTCAGTTAACGGCAAAAGAGCATTTTGTTGGTTGGTGGTTACATTTCTATCCATTGAAACCTCGAAGCTTAAAGGTAATTCCATCGAAATAGAAGTTACACTGGGAAGTTTCTGAAACTTTCCCTAGTTGAACATTGTGATGTAATGTTTCAAAATATAGAATAAAAGAATAGGTCACCAGCCCCGCGAAAGAGATATAATCGACTAAAAATACCTCCTAATTCCTTACAAAATCAACCAAAAACACGTATTTTTTCACGTTTTCAGTGATTATTAATTGTTCTGCACTGAGAATTGGTCTATACTCCTTGTATAGAAAGAAGATGATTACTAGACTTAAATATGCGAAAAAAAAAGATAGGTCACCACGCTCGTTTACGAGAAAACGATCATTTACCTCTCTGGCGAGCATAGCCATAATGAAAAAGCCGCCATGTTTTTAATGTGCGCGCGCTAATTACGCGCGAAATGATGCGCAGAGGATGCGCAGTGCAATACTAAGGAATGACCTTAAGCCCACTACGACCCTCCATTGACATATGACGACAAAAGTTTCTCTCGCTGTCAGTGTTGGTTACAATTTCCATTCATATGACATCCCGTTAATATTTGAAGGCAAAGCATTCCATTCTTATTTCATTTTAATCTATGAACAATCTTTCATGTATTATTTACTCTTAATTTCGCTGCATTGTATTATTCGCATTTTCACACTTTAGTCTTATATATAATACCTGTCAAACTTCCAAAATTTGCATTTGAAAATGATGACATGGAGTCGTCGAAACGTCATGTTTTTTATCGTTTAATATTCCTTATAAAATGTTTTCCTCGATCTTGTCTTATTATTTGTTGGTTAACAGTTAAAATGTAGGTAATTAATTCTAATGTTCTCAGATTGTGTGAACTTGACTCTTGACGCAATTGAAATCTCAACCGGAGATCCTCTTAAACTTGTTAACCTACGTACACATAAAATGCCTTTCCCAGCAGGCAGGTGAATTGAATTATATCTTTGTATTAAAGATTCTTACCTTGGGTCGTCATGGCAGCTGACCTTTATTCCTCTTTTTTTCACGTCTCCCTCGAGCAGCTTAACAGAACCCGTCCCGCATCTCTCACTGCAGAAACAACCAATAGGATATAACGTTCAATTTTATTTGGGCTATCTTGAAAGAAATGTAGCAGATATTGTTGCTCGATCAGAGAAGTTTAGTTAAATACCCGTACCATGCCAATAATTAACTCGCTATATGGGACAGCGGCATTATTAGATATGCTGCAGGCCAGCTGACGATCCAGCAGCCTCGTCCTTATATTCACTGACTTCATAGCACTCTAAATAAAGCGATGATGTATGCTAACAAATTCTCCAAAAATATGGCTCTCCAATGTCAATCTTCCTTGATTTATGCTTGTCAGTATATATGCGATCAGATGTATCTCAGGTTACCCCTCGGACAATACAAGTGGCATGGGTGAGGGATAGTTCCACCCCTTGCTTCAGGTTGTTACATTCAAAAATGGGTTTCATTCTGGTTTCTAAAGCTTTCAGTTGCTGATGGCGATGTGTTAATCTGACAATTGCTTTTCCATGGTGACCATAACTGGTGATAACATGGTGAAATTATTTACCCAGGTGTTTTCTAGTGTTTCTAGAGTTAGCATTCTAGTGTTAGTTAATTTATAACAATATCCTTCTACCAATTGTGAATAATTTTGGAACAATTAATTTTACATTCTGGCGTCATGAAAAATAATGAAATCGTAGATGGCGGATGCAAGATGGCGGTCTTACGTCAAGTACAGGTAACCTTCTTGTCCTCACTAAAGCCGGGGTAATTGATTGCATTATAGTCTTATAAACATGCATATCTGATCTCCGACCCACAGTCGTAGAGGTCTGAGTTTTGAATGCATATGTATGTCCGAGTATTCTCAAACTGAAACAGAAAACAATTGATTTGAGAACAACATTTATTCGTTTTGTAAATAATAGTTACAAATTAAAGAAATACGCCCGTGAGACATGCGCAACCCGTTGGGCAATATAAGGTAACATTTCTAGCTTATTTATTATTTCTTCATTTAGCCCTTTATAGTTTCTATGCTCTAAACACATGTCCCGCAATATTCAGGAATTTTAAAATGTTGTCTCAATCTTTGTTGTAAACTAAAAATATTACGTCCACACGCTTTACTGAACGAGCTGACTACAAAACTAAAAAAAATGTGTACTTACTATTCCGTGGCATTTATTGTGTGCATTACAATGATCATCAGCTCGGTGATTTTCTCTACTTGTAAATTTGGCAGTTCGTACTTTCCGAAGAACTGGAAAACAGCAGTTTGAAACAAAACTATGAGAAGGCTGCATACTATAGAAGTTTTGGATGACACTTCGCATAGATTTTGCGTTTAGCTCTCAATAGACCTTTTTCCAAAATGGCCACGATAAATTCATATTAAACTGAGCGGAAAATAAATACAAGCAACCTGAAAGACCACCTAATCGTACGAAGTTTCGTTAGGTTAGGTTCTACCTGAGTCGAGAAAAAACGGAAGTTGAAAACTCGATCCAGAGTTCGGCGCCCTAAACCGATTAGGCCACCGCGCCTCCCAACAAAGTGTGATTTAATAGACATTTTCTCCAAAACTGGAAAATTTAGAGACGTTTGTTATGACTGTCGTCTATAATCGTTGTAAACTGTCGTATACGCCCCAGTCATACAAACGTCTCTAAGTTTCCAGTTTCCAACTTCCGTTTTTCTCGAGTCATGTAGAACCTAACCTAACGAAACTTCGTACGATTACCAAAAAGAGGTGGTCTTTCAGGTACTGGGTATTGATTGTCCGCTCAGTTTAGTGGCCATTTTGGAGAAAGGTCTAGTTACAACAAAAGGAATGGTACTTGGTATTGTTTACCGGGTCAGGCGCGCGAATACAATCCATTTTTTTAAACTTTGTTGCGAACTTTGGGTAAGGATCACTTTTACTGATTTCCTTCTATTCTTGGTTTTTCACGTGACGTCATCAAATTCTAAAATCCAAACCGCGAGGCCTACATAATTTTTACCTTCATTCAAGGAAAGATTACCTAAATATATATCTTTCACAATTTCTTAGCTCGATCTCTTCCTTTCCTTTCAGAGCTGTTCCGTATCAACACAACAACAACAACAACAACAAACTTTATTAAAACATGACTCTTCGGGTGATTTTCAGCATTCTAAACAATTTAAGTTTAAGGAGAAATATATATCTAAATATTCGAAAGTTCACAAGAGAAAACTAACCTCCTTTCTGGCAAAAGTGAACTCCAGATGTTTTTTTCCTATTTCCGGCGGCCATGTTGGAGCCCCTCAGGGGGACTCCAACATGGCGTTTTCCATACTGAGCTCTATAAATGTGTGTGGAACATTTTGACAAATAACTCGAGTACTAAATACCGCACAGACCTGAGACTTGGACTGATTCCTTATTTATTCATTGTCTATGACATGTCAATTCCTTGATTCATTCATTGAACGGTTTCGATTTTTTTAATTTTATTATGGCGTGACAGTGAAAACGAGAATTTGTGCGTGTATATGCACAATTTGAATGCTTTTCGGAACGGTTTACTGCAATACCGCCTTATTTTCCAATTACTAGTTATTATTTTAACTAAAACAGTTTAAAATATGTTTAAATATTAATAAGAAGACTTCAGCTTCAGGCGTGTATGACGCTTTTAAAGGATGTGTTGTGGTTTAAATTTATTTTTGGTTTAAAATTTTTCAAACAGTTTTGATTTTTATTTTCCTTTGTTTCAGATTATGGTAATGAATATTAGACAAAGGAAATAAAAATCAACTGGTTTGAAAAATTTTAAGCAAAACAAATTTGAACCACATACAACAGATACGTAATATTAGTAAAATTGTTTACATCAATTAATTGTTATTACCTTTCTCTCGTATAAGCTGGAATGTGATTTCCATCATCAGAAACTCTAAGAACCATTCATCATGACCTCGAACGATTCCCGGGGCGTGTTCGGCAAACTTTGTAACAAAATGGAACTTTACAAATTAGATCAGCATTTGGTAAATACATTGATTATTGATTGTAGGTTCCTAACGCGTCCATCCGTTAGTTTAGTGTTCGTTCGTTCGTTCGTTCATCTGTTAGTTAGTTCATTTATTCATTTGTTCGTTCGTCCACTTGTTTCATCTTGGTTCATTTATTACAGTTTTTTTTCATTCATTCATTCATTTTTTTAATTGTTTTAATTTTCTTTTTAGTAATAGTAACGTATATCTTATTGCGCCTTACTCTCCAAAGGGAGGTATTGGTTTAGTTACAATGAAGGTTTGAACATTAACTGATACAAAGAAGAAATAACAATTAGTCAAATCTTAGACAATAACTAACGCCAATTACAATATTATGAATTATTGATCTCTTTCTCTTTTTTGAAACATCAAATTAATATATTTACCTATTTTCATATTTCACAGTTTCATTCATTCATTCATTCATTCATTCATTCATTCATTCATTCATTCATTCATTCATTCATTCATTCATTCATTCATTCATTCATTCATTCATTCATTCATTTATTCATTCATTCATTCATTTCATTTCTTGATGTATTGCCAGGGTATACTACCATAAGACGTGAGCTACTTTCCCTCATTTCAAGCCGATAATAACAAGTATTTACTTAGAGTTGATAATGAAAATACATCTAAAATAATAGGTAAATATATTAATTTGATGTTTGCAAAAAAGGAAAGAAATCCTCAATTCATAATCAAGGTAATTAGTATAATTTATTGTCTAAGATTTTATTAATTGTCATTTAATTATTTGTATTAGTTAATGTTCAAACTTTTATTGTAACTAAACCAATACCTCCCTTTGGAGAGTAAGGCGCAATAAAGATATACTATTACTATTACTATTACTATTACTATTACTATTACTATTACTATACTATTACTATTACTATTACTATTACTATTACTATTACTATTACTATTACTATTACTATTACTATTACTATTACTATTACTATTACTATTACTATTAATATTAATATTAATATTACTATTAATATTACTCACTCCCTCACTCACTCACTCACCATTCACGTCATCATTCCCCATTCATTGCCTTTTTCCTACTTTCCCTGGTATTCTAGCTGTTTTCTAATTTTTTTAGCTTTGTAAGGTGGTAAAAACATACTATCTTGGAGGCTGGACCCCAAAAAGGCGTCGTGTAATCGCAGCTCGGGCTCCATTTTGGACATGAATCGTAGTCAATACCATCTGTGGTACTTCTAGATAAATCTCATTTCCACAGAAGTTCAATTCATCTACAATCCGCCTACAAGTACAAATGTTAAATGTTTTAATAAAATCATCAATTGTATTAAATGTTGTTTAATTTTACATCTTCATTTGTCCACTGGGGTTACAAATGTGTATATACTGAGTGCCATTATGGACTTCACCACCACACCCATTTTGGTCTGAATAAGTTAAAAGGGATTCTATCTGTATAATATTGAAACAAAATCATAAAATTATTATATTACCCAGCCATTTGTGTCCTCCATGGTTGTAAACCGAACGTCAAACTCTGAATGGAATGCACGGCTCTGTAGGTTCCTGACCAAAACAGGCTCTAAAGATCAAGGCAAGAGAACTGATAGGAGGGGAAAGTGTAAACACATTTCTTCCAGTATGTAAGTTAAGCAAATAATATTGTTCATATTAGCTTTATGACTAAAATATCAGAGGGCATACAACGCTCACGCATACAGCAAAGTGGGATTCTAAACGTTACCCCATGTAATTAACTCGGATAACGAAACTCTGGATGATTGGGGGTTGCGTTGTACGGTCTTCACCAATTTCCAGTTGAAAATCCATCTGTGTTCGCAGCTATCGGTCTGGCTTAACGCTTAAGATAAGAAGCTAAGTGAAGGGTATAATCAAGCTAGCTTACGTGCGTTTTCACATTGTATTAGTAATTGGCTATCTACACTTAGTTAGATATTAACCAGAAATTGTGACGGATGGGTGTTAAATTCGACTTTATAACAGGAAAACTTTGTCGGCCCCCATTTCACTAGCCTTACGACAGAACTGAAGCATTCAATTGTGTTTATTTTTTCGACCCACGAAACAAAGCGTCGTAAATTCATGAGGGCAACCATCTGAGAAATCCGCCAAAACAAAAACAAATTAAGTAGTCCGCCACTCAGAAGCAATCCTAAACCCAGAAAAAACGGAAGTCATGATGCTAGACTTATATATTTTTTTCCCACACAAACCATTACGTTTGTTCGCACCACATACCACTTCGAATAGTTTCAAAACTAATAATTAATGATGTTGCAAACTCAACCCTCACCTTGTTGTGAATTTCTTGCATTCCAACCTCATCAAAGTACGGCTTGAAGTCCGCGAATGTTAGGCTGCAAGGATTCTTATAAGCGAAGGCTCCATGAAAGGCGTCCAGATCTTGCTGCAGTTCTTCCAAGTTGTTGCATTCAAACCAAACTTCTTGTATTGATATCATAGCATCTACCAACTACTATTTCTTTAATTCGGGGAGTTGAACCTTTGTCCTGAACACTCAGATCTACAGTGCTCAGAAGGAGAAACAAGCCAGCAAGAGATACAAAGCTCATCTTCACGGGCAACACAGCTCTCGCAAATGCCGTATACTTAACAAGAACAATGTTTTAATATATTAATCCGTACTCTTCCAAGTAAAAAGTAACATATAAAGTTCAGTTTCATAATTAGCCATTGTTTAGCCACAGCACGAGGTCAAAACATAGAAGGAGTCACTCGCGCATAGTGCTTCTGGGAAAAAAACACCTTTATTTACATTCAAGCAAATTGAAAATAGTGCTTCTGGTTTTTCCGGTTTTTTGCTATCTTATACCGTTTCCAATTTAAAGTAGACGCATTTTTTAAGTTTTTTTTTTTAATGTAAGTGTTCCACACTAACGTCCAAATTTCGAATCTGTCTACGGCGCTTTAAACGATTGAAAAAAATCTTTTTTATTTTTAGAGTAGGAAGCATCATGCTCGAAAGAATGAGAAACAACCAAAAATTTATAAAACACTACTTAGTGCCAAAAAATAACTATAGAACAGAGTCGCGGGTTGATCAAAACAAGTTTTTATTTCCTTAGATCGGATAACGTTTGAAGTTAATATGTAACAAAGGAAGCGTTTATTTCCTTGGAAACCGCTAGCAATGACATTGAGACGCCACAGCACGAGGTCAAAACAGAGAAAGGAGTCACTCGCGCATAGCGCTTCTAGGAAAAAAAACCTTTATTTACAAGCACATTGAAATAGTTCTTCTAGGAAAACTGTTTAATTTTTCAAGCACATTGAAAAACAGATTTTCGAATTTATTTCAACATGATCAATACAATGTTTTTTTTTGCGCCAAAAAAGTTACAGAATATAGTCGCCATCAAGTATTTAGAACACTTAGAGATCGACTGGAGTTTGCTGGACTGCTGACATCTACCTACATCTGCGTGTACTCCTTTCCTCTCCACGATCTTGTTTTCGACTATATCCCACAATAGAATACAGAACTGGGGTGATATACGACCCTCGGTTTTTGCTATCTTATACCATTTACAATATAAGTATAAGCATTTTTAAAAGTAGTTTTTTAAATATAAGTGTCCCACACTAACGTCCAATTTCGAATCTGTCTACGGCGCCTTAAACGATTGACAAAAGCATTGTTAGAGTAGGGAAGCATCATGCTCGAAGAATGAGACCAACCAAAAAGTTACAAAACACTACTTAGTGCCAACAAATAACATGGAACAGAGTCGCGGGTGATCTAAACAAGTGTATTATTTCCTTAGATCGGATAACGTTTGAAGTTAATATTTAACAAAGGAACAGTTTATTTTCTTGGAAACCGCTAGCAAAAATCGCCGGGATAATTAATTAGCCAGTCTTATAGACAACTGTTAGACTTCATGCAACGATGAATCATGATAGAATGTACGTAGGCTCGTTTTCCGCCGCTCTCTCTTCGTCGACATCAATGTAGGCTGTCTCTGACGTATCTCTACTTCGTCGCATGCTACAGTTCGTGGTAATATTATTTAATTTTCCCATAGTTATCATTATGCCTTCGCGAGAGGAGCTACGTGGCCGGTGGGCTCATTTTCCAAACTGCAGCTAGCAATCGAGCTAAGAGCAATGTGAGTGATCCCGCAACTGTTTTAACCATGGCATAGCGTCGTAACGTTGTCTATAACAGACCATATATATATATATATACAATAGGCAGTTATCAGTTTTAAATTGTTAATTATTAACTTGAATCGATTTTCAGGAAACTAAACAACTCTATTGGTTTAATTATTAATTCGAAGCGTTTTCTAGGAAAATAAACAACATCCTTTATTTAATTATTAACTTCCAGTGTATTCTAGGAACATAAACAACTCCGTTTGTTAATTTTAACCTTGAGAAGAAAATAAACACTTCCTGTAAGCGGCTCGTGATATTTTGGGTAATTTTGAAATATTATAATTACTCGCTGTATTATTTCCAATAACTCATGCTATTACCCAGGGGGGGAGGCAGCGCCCTTTGATCTTGCCGCGTTTCCGCTATACATGATCGCACAAGTAAAGAAATCTGTCAATCATTCGAGAAACGTACCTTTACGGGAGTTTGCTGTGGAATTTTCATCCATGGTGTCCCAAAATGACCAAAGTTCAGTTAAACAGCGACCGCATCGTTCCCATAGATGTTTGAACGTGGAATCGCCAAAATATTTCTGAACGAACACAAACGCACGTCATGTCCGCCATCGTCCGCGATGTTTATTTTAAACAAACCAGTACTTAGTCTCGCTCGGCCAAATTTCTTAAATGTGCAATCATGTATACTAGGTCCCAGGCCTCGCTGCTAGCCCCCCTGCTATTACCTATACATAGCTCCTTTAAAAACTGCCGTCAATCATAATTACGACGACAGCCGGCTGAAAAACCGTGCGGAGAGTTGACGAGAGCTCTATTGCGAAATTAACTAATAAACAGCGCTTCGGGGTAAAATCAATCAATTAATCAATTACTCACTCACCCAGCAAGTCAATGTGCGTGTCTGTTTGTCAGTCGGTCGGTCGGTCGGGCGGTCGGTCGGTCGGTCGGTCGGTCGGTCGGTCGGTCGGTCGGTCGGTCGGTCGGTCGGTCGGTCGGTCGGTCGGTCGGTCGGTCGGTCGGTCGACAGAGGGTTCAGCGGAATCATATAGTACATGCTACCCAGCCTAGTACCCAGGAGTTCCCTTCCCGCTTACTCGATTTGGCGCGTAATTTCAATGACGTCACCAGATGACACAAACATTAAACCCGTCCAGTCCTTACGTGTACTTCGCACTCGTTCGAAAGAGGTTGAGAACGCCTAGGTACTAGGCTGCATCCTACCCTCCTCCACTCTCCAATAACCTTAGAATCGTGTTAACTAAACACAGCCGTCATTTGATGATATCAATGAAAGAAGTTCTCGGCCGAGTTCAAACCCCTATATTTTAGCTAACAAACGGCTTTGCATATATAGCTATTTTTCCTTGATATTTTATTATTATTAGTATGATTCAGTAAACAGAGGAACGACTTCCTGCGGTACAAATCTGCGATACATGTAAAAGTGCTCGAAAACTAGTCGAGTTACCATTAGTAAAATTCGTTTCGTCTATGTGCGATTATTATCAAACAGTCATAGCTGTTGCCCGGCACTGCTATGACTTCAAAGACAAGTGCCGGCTTTCTATCCTCCCCACACTGGATATTAGTGATATACTCTCTAACATATAAATTATATGTTTTACTTTTTTATGTAAACTACATGTATATAATATTATATGTAATGCTAAATATTTACATGTATGGGGTATAACTTTTATACATATAGTAGTCTGTACAAACACTTTACAAACCCTGTTTTTTCCCCTTTTTTTCTTTCTTTATTAATACAAATAATCAATTCAAAACAGTTATATGATATAACTATGACACAATATTTCCTAAAATATGTTTTAGAATAAAGCAGTTTTCAATTGAGTGTCGTAAAAACAAAACCAAAGCAATTGCAATGGCCAATCACAGCAAACGTAAACAACATAAACAACCATGAGAACTTTGAAGCAAATATGCGTAAACCGTCGCCAAGCGCGCGAAAACGCGTGTCGAACCAAGTCGCGATTGGTTTTGGTTTTCGATCTGATTGGTTGAGTAGGTGGCGCGAGTTTTTTTTTTTAACCAATCACAGCGCGTAGTAAAGCAAAACCAAAGTAATTCCGATTACGGTCGACACTCAATTGAAAACCGCTCTAAACTGATTTACATAGGTTGCGTTAACATGGACATTTTAATATCCATGTAAATAATAACGGCAAAACCTATTGACTGATGTAAAATAGTTTCATGCTGAAAAGCCATGTAAAAGAAGTATAACAAGAAAGACAGGTTTAGTTGGGAAATCGTATATAATTATTATGTTTTGTTAATGCTCTATAGAACCAGCTGAGCCGATAAGAGATGCACCAACAGAAAAACTGAAAAAAGTACGCCCTGCGAAGGGTTTAGACATATACCGTTGAAAAATCACGAGGCCGCAGCTATTCGCACATTACATGTACATAAATCTACATGCTTCTACATTATCATAGGCTGCTTGTCCTGGTTTTACTGTGTTTTGTATTCCCAGTCAAATTATTACATGAAGTTTACAACAGTAAAAGCAGCAGCTATGACACTAGCAGTAATCAGCAGCCAGGAAGCCTTTCCAGACACGGCAAGTCCCCTCTTGGATTCCTACAAAGAAATCAAAATGGTGGCATTAATTATCAATGAGTGATAAAGGTTACTCTCGTAATAATTTTAGTTTCAAGACTGCGAACAGTCCCTCAATCTATTGTTTGCGCTGAAATCATCGCGCCGTCACGTTCGATCGTGAAGCCGCCATCTTGGATTATTTGGCGAGCGAAATTCTGGGAGAGGACAAAACGCCTCCCACGTCCCCGCACCGGTAGCCAGAGTAGTTTTGTCCTCTCCCCAGATTTCGCTCGGCAAATAATCAGAGATGGCAGTTCAGGCCACGCCTCGAATGTGATGGCGCGACGATTTTAGCGCAAATAATAGAGGGAATGTTCACCGTCTCTCTTGTTTCCAAGGCTGCTTTTTTGGTCCTAAAAGATACGATTTAAGTCATTCATAACGCTTCTTTGGGTTGTAAAGGTTTTAACGATTAGGTCTGCGTTTCATTTTATGTGGCAGGCGCTCCTTTAGAAGATCAATAGCAACAAATTAATATCTGATGGCGATTTTTCTGACGTCATTGTTTGCATATCGAATTTTGAAATTCATCCAATTTAAAAGCAAATATCTAACTAGAAATATCATGCAAATTTAGGAGAGAGGGAGAGACATCTGCGTTTCCCTTCTCTTTTTTCCAATCACTATTCAGTACGCCGTAGATTTTCTTAAATAGGTCACGTGACGTTCGTCGCTCGTTTTCTCGCGACGTTTCATTGCTCAAAGAAGTCGACTTGTGGCAAGTCTATTGTCACGCGCCGCTCCGCACTAACCGAACGCCTGGACACTGTTATACGGTAGGCGAAAACCAACCTGCATTTATAACGGACTACTGTTCTGTTCCTGTAGCCTGCCTCATCCAGAAAGATACATTCACGAGAAGGGGATGATCAGCACACAAAATATGGCGCACGTCACTGTAAAATCGAGAAAGAAACGGAAACACGATCAGCTGTATTTATTTGAGCGGTAGAGTAAAACATGTCAGAGTTTAACATGATAAATGGCCTTACTTGAAATGCGTTCGGGGTACGGGACGGAGAAGGATTGCTTTATAAAGTGCACGATCACAAGATAGCGTTTTGTTGCTGGAATGGTGGTTAATATTTATTTTTATTATATGGCTGGCTCCATGAGCCTGCAAGATGAAGCAAATCCTGTGCTGTGATTGGCTACCCGCGCGGTCAAGATGGAGCCATCTTGACTGCTCGGGATTGCCCGCTCTGATTCCCGCAAGAAAACTAATTTCCCGCGTCCATTCTAGTCATATGATAAATCTTTTATTGACCAAGCTTGTTCGGTCAAGAAGGCGGGATATTGGCTTCGTTCTTTTTTTGCGTGTTTATGGACCGAGACGAAAAACACGCAAAAAAGAACTTGGCCAATATCCCGCCCTCTTGACCTCACGTTTGGCCAATAACCTAGACGACAATTAACATTTCCCTCATTGTGCATGACGGTTTAATTTCTATCCATCCTCAAGCTAATGACGCCCATTGATGATCCGTTAATGGTTGGTGGCTAAACATTAAATTGACTCACTTACTTCCTGGTTGACAATAAAACTGACTTTAGGTCATTTTGTAAGGTTTTCTCAGTTACAACAGCAACGAGACATAAAACAGCATCATATTGCACAAAATAAAAATCATTTCCAACCCGGAAGATGGATTGGGTTCCAATCGATCTTTTATGCATAACAAAATAATACCAAAATCTTACTACTGGGTCGTCATGTGCAACTGACACTTATTCCTCTGTCTTTTGCGTCTTCCTGGATCAGTTTGATTGAACTCTTCCCGCGTCTTTCATCTGTAAAAACAACGGAATACAAAGTCAGTCGAACATTTCAATCTTTTGGGCTTTTTTTAGAAACTGAGCAGCGGACCGATCTGGTTTTTTAAGGTATTGTTTTTAGACGCGTGGTTAAAACGAGCCTAACATTTGATGCAAACACTCTTTTTAACATATAATGTTGGGTAGTGATGAGACATATTGTGGCATGTTCCTCAAAAGGAAAGAAGAAAGTTAGGCGAAGGAAAGGAAATAGTGACTACGGCTCAAAGGACCTCCCTTATTTATTAACAGAGACGGGGTAATCGTCGTAAATTTTTGAAAATAAAACCTTTAAAAGGTACCAATATCTCGTTTTGTGGGTGTGGCTCGAATTCATTTTCACCCCTAAGAGGTACCAATTCTAAGACAAAGCTTGTTTCTTGTCATATTTTTTTTCCCGGCTAATACCCTAAAAGGTACCGGAATAACTCTATCGGTAATCATTTTAGATTTTAACACCCCTGAGCGGAACCATACCACGAATTTTAACCCCCTAATCAGATAGTAACTACGACACGCATCCGTCGATTTTACATGGAAAGTAACCCCCCCCCTCCCCCCCCCCCCCCCCCCCCACCCATCCCCCCCCGACTCGCTATACCCGCCCAGCAACCCAGACCCGGCCCTCCCCCGCTTTACTCCTCCCCCCTCCACCTCCCGCCCAAAAAAACCCCCAAGGATTTGGCGACATTTTTTTTTTTTTTTTCTCCCGGGGCGCTATCTTTTGCGCACACCTTTTTTTTCCTTCTTATATTTGAAACGTCTTATTTTTGGGACAAAGTTGAATTGCAGTAAATCACACTCTTAAAAAAACGCCACTCAAATTCTATCTACCCTACCAATACAGCATCTGAGGTATAACGTCACTGGGTCTAGGAGATTAACCTAATGTTGGTTTTTTTTTTTTTTTTCAAACTGGATTTAGACTAAATTATAATTACTGTCATTGTTAAACATGTTGCTAAGTAGCCTGAGACTGCACAAAATCAAAAATATCTACTTACTATTGCCATTCCATTTATGTTATGGATCTACAATAATCATCAGCTTGGTGATTTTTTTCCCGCCCCCCACCCACACCCCCCCCCACCACCCCCCCCCCCCCCCCCCCCACCCCCCCCCCACCCCCCCCCCCCCCCCCCGGTCCACCCTCCTTATCCCCCCCCCCCCCCCCCCCCCTCCCCCCCCGCCCACCCCAACACCCCCCTTCCACCCCCCCCCCCCCCGAGCCGCCCCCCCCCCCCACACCGGCCCCTCCCCCCAACACGCCCCTCCCCCCTCCCCCCCCCGCCCGCCACCTCCCCCCCCTTTTCCCCCCCCCACCACCCACACCCCCCCCCTCCCCCCCCCACCCCCTCCGCACGCCCCCCCCCCCCCCCCCCCCCCCCCCCTTCCACCTCCCCCACCCTCCACCCCCCACCTCCCAGTACCCCTCACCACCCTTCCCCCCCCCCCGCCCCCCCCCCCCCCCCCCTCCCCCCCCCCCCCCACCCCCCCCCCCCCCCCCCCCCCCCCCCCCCCGCACGACCCCCACCCCCCCCCCCCTTTCTCACCAGCCCCCCCTCCCCACAACCCCCCCCCCCCCCCCCCCCCCCCCCCCCCCCCCCCCCACCACCCCCCCACCCCAAACCCTCCCCCCCCCCCCCCCCCCCCCCCTTTCACCCCCCCCCCCCCCCCCCCCCCCCCCCCTCCCCCCCTCCCCGACCCCCTTCCCCCCCCCCCACCCCCCCTCCCCCCCCACCCCCACCCCCTCCCCCCCCCCACCCCGGAGCCCGCCCCCCCTCCCCCCACCCCCCCCCCGCCCCCCTCCCCCGCCCCCCTCTCCAGCAACACCTTCCCCCCGCCCCCAGCCCCCGACCCCCCCCCCCGCCCCCCCCCCCCCCCCCCCCCCCCCCCCCCCCCTCTCCCCCCACTCCCTCCCCACCCCCCCCCCCCCCCGCCCCCCACCTCCCGCCCCACCATCCCCCCCCACCTCCCACCCCCCCCTCCCAACCTCCCCCCCCCGCCCCCCCCCACCCCCAAAACCCCACGACACCCCCCCCCCCCCCCCCCGCCCCGCCTCCCCCCGCCCCCGCCCCCCGCACGAGACCCCCCCCCCCCCTATCATCCCGCCGCCCCACCCCCTCCCCCCCCCCCCCCTCCACCCCGCCCCCCCTCTCCCCCACCCCCCACCCCCCTCCCCACCCCAACCGCCGCCCCCGCCCCCCCCCCCCCGCCCCCCCCCCCCTACCCCCACCCTTCACCCGCCCCCCCCCCCCGCCCCCCCCCCCCCGCCCCAATCACCTCAAAACCCGACGCCGCTTCCCCCACCCCCCTTTCATTCTGCCCCCCTCCCCCCCCCCCCTCCCGCGCCGCCCCCCCTCCCCCCAACCCCTCCCTCCCCCCCTCCCACCTCCCCTGCCCCCCCCCCCCCCCCGCCCCCCCCCGCCACCTCCCCTCCCTCCCACCCCCCCCTACCCCCCCCCCTTCCACCCCCCCGCCCCCCCCTACTCCCGCCCCCCCCACCCCGCCTCCCCACCATCCCCCCCCCCTCAAAACCTCCCAACGATCCCTCCCCCCCTCCCCCCCCCCCCCTCACCACCACCCCCCCCCCCCCCCACCCTCCCCCCCCCCCCGCCCCTCCACCCCCCCTACACCTGGCCCCCACCCCCCTGCACTCCCCCCCCTTTGACCGACCCACCCCCTCACCTCCCCCCCACCACGCCCCCCGCCCCCCCCCGCCACCCCCCCCCCCCCCCACCCGATGCCCCCCCCCCCCCCCCATTCCCTTCCCCCGCCCCCCCCCCCCCCGCCACCCCGCCCCCCTCCCCCCCCCTCCCCACCCCCCCCACTCCATCCTCCCCCCCCCACCCTCGCGCCACCCCCTCCCCCTCCACCGCGTCAACTCCACCCCCCCCCTCGCGAGCCTCCCCCCCCCCCCCTCCCCACCTCTCCACGCCCCGGCCCCAACACCCGCCGCATCACCCCTCTCTCCCCCCCTCCCCCCTCCCCCACCCCCCCCCCCCCCCCCACCCCCCCCCCCTCCCTCCACGCCCCCCCCCCCCCCACCACCCCTTCCCCCCCCCTCCCCCCCCTCATCCCCTCCCCCCCCCCCCCCCCCCCCCCCCCCCCCCCCCCCCCCCCCCCCCGCGCCCCTCCCCCCCCCCCCACCCCCCTCGTCCGCCCCTCCAAACCCCCCCCCCCCCCCTTCCCCCCCCGCCCCCACCCCCCCCCATCCCCCCCACACCCCCCCCCCACCCCACCCCCACCCTCTCCCCCCCCCGCCGCCCCCCACCATCCCTCATCCACGCACACGCCACCCCCCCGCCTTCCACCCTACACACTCCACTCCACCCCCCCTCATCCCCACCCGCCCCCACCCCCCCCCCCCCCCCCCCGCCTTCCCACGCCCGCCCCCCGCCCCCCAACGCCCCCTTTCCCACCCCATCCTCCTACCCCCCCCCCACCCCCCCGCCCCCCCGCCCCCCCACTTCCCCCTCCCCCCTCACCGCCCCCCCCTACCCCCCCCCCGAACCCCCCCCCCGCACACCCCCCCATCCCCCCCCCCCCGACCACCCCCCCCACCGCCCCCCTCCCCCCCCTACCCACCCTCCCCCCCTCCGCCCCCCCCCCCCCCCCCGCCCCCCCCTCGCGCCCCCCGCCACCCCCCTTTCCCCCCCCCCCCTCCCCCTGCCCCTAGCACGCCCCGCCCCCCCCCCGACACCCCCCCCCCGCCTCCACCCCCCTCGACAAACAGCACAACAATGGCTAAACTTGGCAGTTCGTTTTTTCCAAAGAAACTAGAAACACAATAGAAAAACATTAATAATAGTCCACTAAACAAATGAAATTAAATTTTAGCTTGTTCTTCAATGCTAGTTAAACCATAGTTAATAGAGGAAATGGTTATGAAGCCCCGGCAACTACTTCAAAGGAGCAAAAACAAGAGACCAAGAAAAATTTTATGTTGGGAAGGTTCCATGACGCGTGCACAGCTTTTTGCTTTTGTTTTACCGCTCATACACATGAGCTATGCATGAATTACGTTAATCGCACCGTTTTCTATTGTTAGTTGCTTGAACACACGTCACTGATGGGGGTACTGGTAACCACCTTATTGTTTTTTTTTTGGGGGGTCAGTTTTTGGTGCAACGGTCAACCCCCAAAATAGCGAACAACAAACATATAACAAAAAGAACTTTGCCGTGTTTCCATACCTACTTCCATCTCTTCTATTAACTATGGTTAAACTAGTAAGGTTACCGTTGATCAGCTCTTATTCAGTGAAAACAATTTCATTCAAAAACGATGAAAATATCACAATGACGTGTGTGTCTGTGCAAGAAAGTATGCTTATTTCGCACTGCAACAATCATCGCATCACTTTAAAGATTGAGATAAATTCTTTCTGCCGACACGACAAGAATCCGCAAAAGCGCAAATGAGAAACTTGGTCGGTGGTGGGGGTGGGTGGGTGGGTGGGAACGGTTTGCTGGCCAATTAACCATCAAGGGAAAAAAAAAGAGTAGAATGGTTTGCCACAGCGTCGAAAAACCCCCCGTGAACAGAATACCATATCGCACAACAAAACAAAGAAAAAAAATGCCCATTCACTCTGCAAAAAAAAAAAACGTAGTTAGTCTCTGCCATTCCCTAATGGCCGTTGCACTTTATTGCAACGTAGATCATATGTTCATGGTTCAGTGTTGTTCGTTTTTTTTTTATTTATCTTTTTTTATAATGCGATTCTGATCATTTATGCAGTGCGAATACTAATATTCAATTGTTATTACTTTTCCTCATCTTATAAGCTGGAAGTGTGTTTTTCCCTCCTAGACCATTCCTATGACTCGAAAACGATTCCTCGGCATTTTGCCGGCAAACTTGTGTACAAAATGAAACATTTAAAAATATCAGATCGACTACAATGTATCAATTAAAATTACTAATTTTTTTTGTATTATTCATTTACCCAAGTTTATGTTAAAATATCAGTTATTATTTTTATTTCTTCTGTCATTGTTCTTTTCATTTATTTCTTCAGTTGCACTTAAACATGTTTATTTTGTATTTACCGGGGGGGGGGGGGGGGGGGTTAGTCTCATTAATGTTATCCAGAGAGGATGATCTAAGAGAACACATCCCCTATAAGGCTCTCCATGATAGTTTTTTTTCATCTGATTTTTAAAAAAGCTCTCGCTGCCCCACTGTGAAAGTTATTTTAATTTTTTTCTATTTTTAAAAATTAAAAAATTAAATAAAAAAAAACAAAAAAAAAAAAGGTTCTCGTCCTCATGGGCGCGCAGCGCCACAATGAATGCAGAGGATCGAATCGTACATTGCGAATATTTTTTCCTCTCTCGCCGTCCGGGGTGTTGACGTTCCACCATTACCGAAATCGAATCGAATTTAAAGATGTGATCGGCGTTTTCTCAGTTGTTTTACTTTTTTATTTGCGTCATCCGTCGAACTGACCAACTCAGGTTGGCCTCTTCCATTAAAAAAAAAAAAAAAAAAAAAAATAGCCGCGCGGTATGACGCACGCGCTTAAATTAGATGTGAAAAAAATAATCAATTGGAAGAGGCCCAGGTATGGGGGGATGTGTCTCTTAGAATCATCTTCTCGTATTTGTTTTTTTTTTTGTTTTTTTTTTTTTTTCTTTTTTTATATTTTTTTTGTAATTGTTTTTTGTTTTTTTATTTATATCTTTTTTTATAAAATGTTATTTATTTATATTCAATACGACCTTTTCCCCAGTTGTCAATTCATCAATTTTCAAAAAAAAAAAGAAAAAAAATTAAATTTATTGGGCACTAAAATCCCCAGATCCGCCCGCCATTTATAAATTTGATTCACTTACTATCTGGGTAAGGCCTTGGGCCCCAAAAGGCGTCGTGTAAACTCACAAAGCGTCTTGTTTCGCACCACTTTTTTTTTGGGCAGGAATCCGTAGTCAATACCATCTGTTGGGTGAATTTCGAAGAATAAATTCACCCATTCCCACCGAATGTGTCAATTTCCTGCCCCTTCGTTAATAAAAAACGAATCCACCTAAAAAAAAAAAAAAATTGGCATATATCGATACTGAAAACGGTAAATCGATTGATGCTATTTAAAAAAAAAAAAAAAAAAACCACAAGATATTATTTTTTTTTTTTTTTTAAAAATTTTTTTTTTTTCATGGTCTGTCCTAGGTAAGCACGTTATAGTTGAAACAAAAAATAAATTTTGTCAAATTAATATTTGTTGTGCGGTTGCAAAAGGGTAAAGGAAGAGGGATTTCCTGAAGGGGGGGGGGGGGGGGGGGGGGGGGGGGGGGGGGGGGGGGGGGGGGGGGGGGGGGGGGGGGGGGGGGGGGGGGGGGGGGGGGGGGGGGGGGGGGGGGGGGGGGGGGGGGGGGGGAGGGGGGGAGAGGACAGGGGGGGGGGAGGAGGGGGGAGAGGGAGAGG